>CM060179.1:73088772-73368772 GCA_030549775.1 Tamarix chinensis | reverse complement strand
TATGTAGCTTGGATTTATATGAATCTAATCACTAATGAGATGATAGAATTTGAATGTAAGCATGGTAGTTGTTTAGAACTAGAATCATGCTAGGGTTTTATTTTATGCAGGTATTATGAAAGTGTGTGATATGTTGAAAGTATGATATTAAATAGTTAGCCCATATGTTTGACTTGTTATTAAATATAGGGTACATGCATGTGGAATTTGTAAAAGGTCGAGGTATGCATGACTAGGGTTTAGTTAAGGCATGTGGCCTTGTTAAATTATATTTCAACCATGCTAAATGCTCCATGATTACTATTACAAGTTGTAACTTAGGTTGGCATATATAACATGATAGTACTCAATCATGATTAGGGTACGTTTGTGCTCATTTCTACTCGTATGCTCTAGAAGTAGAAGTGCCTTCTTACATGTATTATGATACTAACTGCTATCATAAATGTTGATTCATGCTTTAAATTTGTATGTATGTATTACATAGAAAGTATTACATATTAAAAAATTCATGCTTAGGGTTTTGTATACATACATTATGAAATACATGTATAAAGGGGAATATAGTCAATAACTAAGCCTTAGAAATTAACTACATGTTAAAGTGTTGTAAATTATTCTCTTTTAGCTTTTTCATAACAAAGTATCATAATAATAAAGTTTGGTATGGAATTAGATGATAATATATAATTAGGGTCTAAGGGCAATTTAGTTATTTTTGGCCTAATGTGCCTAATGTTAATAATTGAAAATATAATGACTTAGGAGATTGATAGGTTAACCTTAGTGTTGACTTTGACTTTAGCTTGAACCATTAACCTTAGGGTTAACTTGAATAATTTCAAATATAAAAAAATTAGTTGAGTGTGAAAATAAAATTATTGTGCATTATATAATATTTGTGATCACCCCATATAACATTAATATTTAAAGTAGAAGATCTCAAGTTTTAGAATTGTAGCTCCTTAGGGGTAGCTATCGTAAGAATGAAGTTTGGTCCTCAGTTTAATTTATTTTGTTAGTGTGTCATTGTGCCTTACCAAGTCCCTACATATACTCTAATTAGTTTTCTAGACTTCTTAGGGGAGTATTAATACTTAACGATTAGGCGACTTTGGAGCAATAAGGGTATTGTATTGCCTTATTGAGCCAGTATTGTAATGTCCTATCTTTTTTGTGAAGTTGTTGAATGAGAAGTTATGGTATTTATTAAGATTTAATAATGCTTGATTTTGATTTGGAAATATAATTGAGTTTGAGGAAAAGTTAGATTTAAATAAGTTTAGAAATAGAATAAAATAAGATTTCATGTGGACCGATTGACCAATCCCATAAACTGATCGACAGATTTGTCATTTTAGCTAAAGGGGTTTTTCTCGACCTTACTGATTGACTGGTTTGGGGATTCGATCAACTGGTCATTAGAACAGTCGATTGGTATACTAAACTGATTGAATAGTTTATCAAGCTTAGTACATTTTTTAAACTTAATTTTTTGGGAAAAGCTTCTTTTATAAAAATAGAACCTTTATAATCTCATCTCAAGCTATTCTTAAAAGATTCTTAACCTTTTTATCATTTATTCGGCCCAAGCTTCTATCTCGAATGGATTCGAGTGTTCGATTAGGACATTTGAGGAGAGGATGACCTCAAATTTATCTTCTTTGACCTCTCTCCTCTACGTATCTGAAAACCATGGCTTCAATTCCTAGACCTGTCTCTATATAGCTGGGAGATTTCTTCTTATGATTGTTCATTTCCTCTCTTATGTTTGATGTTTCTTGGTAAATTTTACCTACATTTCTCTAGAAATCACCATTTCTACTTTGGAAAGGATGACAACCTATCTTTGACAAAATCTACCCATTCGGCTCAAATTCAAACAATAGAAATTAGGGTTTTTGTTCTAAGCATAACCACACTCTTTTATACACGTATTTGTTGGATATAAATATCCCTAGTCACCTCTAACACTCACTCTTCTTTTAGCCAACAAAACATTCTAGCTCTATCTAACCTTGTGTTCTTTCTCTCTAATTCAAGCTTAGTTTCAGTTCCTTTCTACTCTTCTGATCCTTTCTTTAACTCCTTCTTATGTATCTTTAAGTAAGAGAGGGTTAGATTTAGGAGGAAGTTGAGTTCTCTCTTTCAGCAAAAATTCTCTCTATTTTCCCTTAGGTTTGGTAAGTCATTTTTCTCCTAATTCGAATTTTGATTTACAAAGATATTCATTAAATTTCTATAGTTTTAACTCCTATTTTATTTAAGGTTTGGAAGTTCAAAATCTTCTAGATTGAGTTTCCTATTTAAGGAAAAGTTTTATTTGTACCAAGTAAGTTATTCTTAATTCTAAAATGTGACCTAATTAATCATGTGATGTGGTGTAATATAATCCTAATTTTATAAGTTGGCATGAGAATTTGGTTTTAGATTGGTACATGTTGATTAACTTATGAATTCTGAGAAAAATACATGATTTTTGAGAAATTAGGTCTATTTGGTTAATTGGGAAGCATGTCTCAACTTATGACTGAGAAATTATTGGTATGATGCTAGGATATGTTTTAGTTTGGATGTAGTAGGAACTTCAAGGATGATTTATGTGAAAAATGTCTATTTTGTGTTGTTTGAGGGCAAACTATCAACTAGTCCTTAGAACAGATGACTGGTTGACCCAAATCGATTAATCGATAGGTCTATGGTGATTTTGGTTTGCTTTCTGTTAAACCCATTGACTCGTTTGGCAGAACCAATTGATTGATCTTAAAATAGTCAATTGATTTGACTAAACTGATCGACCTATTTGAGGAAATCTCGTATTTGACTAAGCCAAATCAATCGATTGGTTTGCCCAAACCAACCAACTACTTATTAAAACCGATCAACTAGTTTGGTCAGATTGTGTGATCTTGATCTTTTCGCTTAGATATGCTTTGAGACTATGCCTAACACTACAATATGACTATTTAATGTGTAAAATATATCTGTTAACATGGATTAACAACCTAATGGGTAGATTAAATGGATCATGATTCATGATATACTCAATGGGTGTTGTAAAGGCCTTGATGGGTAAAACCAAATAAGTATTTGATGGCTTTAAAAGGGGTAATGAATTTCAAACTTTATCTTTCATGGATTAATTTAATAGATTTGGTTAATATCGAGTAAGACTTAATGGAATCCAACATATGGTTAGGGATGGGAACGATTAATATGAGATAAGCATATGAATGTCTTGCTTGCATATTGTATGGGTATTGTGTGATCACGTAACCTCAAGAATAACATACTAATCACTTAAAGCAAAAGACAATTGAGTTGTATATGGGTCTAGGTTACCCAATCTTCGATTAGCTACTTGGGGTTAGTCCAACTTTAGAAATTTGTTGGTGCCTTCGGATGGGTTCCTAGTAAATCTGGTTGCCTTACCTACTCTAGACATTGATGATGTAATAGGGAATATCGATACTAAAGGGATTTGTTACTTAAGTGGTTTTTGGATTCGGTATAGACTTATATCCATTGGTGGTTACTTGGCTTTGGCCTAAACTTAAATCTATTGATGGTTACTTGGCTTTGACATGGACTTTATGTCCTTTGGTTGGATATACTTCTATGGTATGTGACACTATGGAAGTCTATCTCAGTCCATCGCTCGATAATAACTTGGACAAGTATTTAGATAATAATTTGAATAAGTATTTCAAATGAGAATTTTGAAATAAGAATGCGGTTAAAGAGGAAAATGAGAGTAAAGGAAAAAGAACGGTAATAGAGGCAATGACTTATATATAAATGACTTAATAAAATTAGGGATGTAAGAAATGACCTATGGTGAAATTATGTGCCTAGGTGAATGTTGCGTTACTATTACCTAGACATTCTACTTATAGTTTGTATATTGTCATCTACAATGTGTCCTATGATATAAAGCATGATAAGTCATATATGGTATGAACTTCCTATGCCTGATATGACCATGATAAAGTAAGTATCATGTTTATATGAAATATGCATGGGAGATATTAGTATGACTTGTGTATTCTACTGGAATTTTATATGTCGATAACTCTATTGAAGAGGTAACTTGGCTTACTCAATATGAAGCTTATTGATGTGCCCCTTTACTTGGTCACTTGCTCATTCCCACGAGTAAAGGGTTATGTGCAGGTTTTTGAGATGGTCAGTAGTCGGCCAACCTCATATGGGACAAGGATTCGAAGAGAGTGAACATCAAGAGAATTTGAGCAGTCCTTGATGGATCAGAGTTTAGAGTAACGTCCTACTTTTATTTTTTTGTAATTTGAACCCTATACTTTGGTTTAAATTTCCCTCGCGTATTCCAATATTGCAAAACATTGAGGTGTACTTGAAAGCTTTTCTTTTAATATTTATATAACATGTTTTAGTGCACTCTACATGATATTTAGTGGGTTTGGTTTCTTAGCCTTATATCTAATATGGGATGGGAGATTAACACCTATCCTATGTTAGGTGAGGCAATGATACCCTATTTTTCCTAAATGTTTATTAATTTTTTAGCTTTCGTAAGGTTTTCAAAATAAAATTTTTAAGTAGTAAAAAATAGGGGTGTTACAAGTATAACTAGATGTACTCCAATGTCCCTAGGTTCTAAGGTCTAAGAGTATTATGTTATCTCTGTGTGCCAGTATAACCGGGTATACGTCAGTATCTCCAAGTTGATTTATCTCCTATCGAGTAAAATAAATAATAAGGAAGTAATTGTTTGATTTCGTTGGTATGTATTGGATTGTTGGTTTGGTAGCTGACTCTGTGCTCTACCTTTAATGTATGGAATTGATTTGGTTGGTTGATCGGTAGACCCTTAGTGCACTACCTTACTCGTCATGGATTGTGATATGATTTTTGTGTATTTTGAGATAGATGTGAAATGGTTTAGTATGTTGGTTATTGAGCATGAGGCTTTGATATCGTACAAGTTATAATATAGTTATTGTATCTTGTTATCACATATATTTTTGTACTATAAATATGTTTTTTTATTATTACATAATTATATGAAATATGATCATACTACCTCTTGTGAGCGATTGTTATTTACTCAATATAAGAAAGTCATATTAATATTATATTTATAGATGACTATGTGAACGTTACGGAGTAACACAAAACATATAAGGATGGCAAGGATCAATGGGGTTCCTGGGAGGAGATTTTATTTTCGGAATCGGTTTTTAGAACAAAGAGATGATAAATTTATATCGCATATTTGGGTGCTAATTTTTATTGTAGCAGTTTTTTTAGACTCTTATTTTGTTTATTATATTTTAATTATTGTTGATGTACGATGGATATTTATCTACGAACTTTATTTATATTATTGTCTCTTCTTTTTACTGTTTTGTTTATGATATTATTTTTTTTATTGAGTCTTAATACTTATTATTAGAAAGATAAAAAAATCAAACATACATTAAATATGTTGGTAACATCTATTATTTTTTTAATTTATATTTTTATAAAATAAATTTATAAGTATTAAAATTAAAGGTATTACACAAAGCTTCAAAAAGCCGATGAAATAATATGATTTTCCTCACTATAGATGGCCTCTTGGCATATGTGTCAAAATTGTCCTTTTCTATCCGATCATGTCTTTGCAGTCATAATTTTGCCTATTTTCTAATCTAGTGCATGTCGTAGTAGCTTTATTTATTGCCGGAAAATCTTCCAAAGGGAATATTAATGGTATTTTTTCACGGTTTATTGACCTTCGGTCTTAAAGTGAGCGCAAAATGTCGAGAGGCCGCGGTATAATTGCAACGAGAAAGTTCGGCAGCTAGTTGAATAAGGACAATAGTCTTCAAATGGCACATGAAATGATGATTTGATTGATTTGGTATCTTCTCGGCATACATGTATGACTTTTCCTTTTAAATCCTGTCATATCTTGCGGCTAACATCTGTATACTTATTAAAATACTACCCAAAGCGGGTCTTGCTCTGGAAGAGTACATGTGAAGATGTTGACTTTTTTACTTGCAGCGCGTCTTGGCCTTTTTAGCTGCTGTAAGTTCCTTTCATTTTTAATCAATTCAGTAGTAGAAGAAAAAGAAAATAGTCATTAGTCTATGCACTAGAAATTTATTGTGCATTTTATTTTTCCATAAAATATTATTTTCTCTATATTAAAAAAAGAATTCTATCAATTTCTATAATTTTTAATAAAGTAATAAAAATAATCTTAAAATTATACTTATATTATTTATTAAAAATAATCAAATATTTAATATATATATATATATAATTAAAAAATAAAAATAAAAATAAATGTTAGATTTCAAATTTTATAAAATAATTTATTATAAATAGAATAATTTTTTATATTAAAAAGAGGAAGTAATAGTTAATATTTATTTGTAAAATATACAATATTTTTCTTTTTCTTAACAAATCCATACTCACATTCGTTTACCCATAATAAAAAGACTATTTTAACCTTCATTTGAATAATTCAACATTACATGTACTAAAGTTAAAAATATAAATTAAATAAAACCCTAAAATCCTAACACAAACAAAAGCAATTAAACACATAAAACATTTACAACTTAACCAACAACAACCCCTCGAGTCTTACCCCATATCTATTTAATATGGGAATATATCTTCATGCTCGTGCATATCCCCGTTCTTTAGTTCTCCATTCCCAGACCCTAGTTCCCACTTCCCAACTTCTCATTCCCTATGCCAGTGTGCTTGTGAGTCTGATCAATGACCGTTCCTCCCTCAAGGAATCACAACGTCAATCAACATCCAATCTTCCTCTTACCCTCTCCTTCTCTCAATCATTTGGTGCTCGTGGCTATAGGTCTTCATCGTGTTGTCGTCTCTCATCGTGCCACTACCTCTAAGTCTCATCAACCAACCTACATCTAGTGGAGCGATTTCATCATGCCACTAGTGTTATTTTTTATCAGGTAAAAAACTCAAATCTATACCTCTAAATCTTATCAGTAAACAATGAAAATTATATATATATATGTATGTATGTATGTATGTATGTATGTATGTATGTATGCATTCATGCATGCATGTAGATTGCATATCTAGTGTGGTCTTATAGTTTTAATTTGATAATAAAATGAATCTCAACAACACAATTCAATGAATCCATCATTTAGTTAGGATTAGGGTAGGTATCGCCTTTTAGTTAGGATTGGCTTATTAGAGTAGATTTTGTATTCCCTACTAGATGTGATATATATATATATGTATGTATGTATATGTATGTATTTATGTATACATTATAAATAATAGAATTATCAAGTAGAATCCAACATGTTAAAAAATTCTGAGAATATATCAAAATTTTGTTGTTGAAAAATTCCTATATAGCCTAATACTTGTTGTAGCTAACTAGTTATATGCAATCTGTTATTTTAAGTTAATCATTCTGAATATGCAATTTGTAGAGTGTTATCTCAAGTTAATCATTCCAAAGAGCTTTTTGACTGATTAGAAGAAACGAGATAGCATGACTTAAGTTATAAAGTTAATATATGCAATCTTCTTGTTGAACATGATCTTATTTATTGAAAATCATATTGCAAATATGGTAAAAATGAAAATAATGTTTTTCATATAAGTAAAAATTAAATTATGAATGGAAATAATAAATATGTCATGAATAAATTATGTATGATTCAATATTGATACACAAAATGGATTATCAAAAGCTTATGCGGTTACAAAATTTATTATGATAGTGATGTGATCATACTCATGGAATTGATAAAAAATTATAATAATTGTCATCAACTCTTTTTACCTAATGTTTGTAATATATGTAAAATCATCCAAATTTGATATTGTGAAGTTTTAATGTTTTATGTACGTTAATAATTTTCTCATTAGGTTTAAGGATGGCAACTAGAGATAGTACTACTGATTCACTAAGTCAAATACCTTCATACTCATCTAGTGCAGCTAGTAACTCTATTACTACTAACCTAACTACAACCAAGAGAAAGAAATGAAAGTACAATAACTTACTCTAGGGAAAAAAGAAAGAAAGAAAAATTTAACCGTATGGGAACATTTCAGTGTGGTGGAAACTAATAATAAGAAGAAGGCAATTTTTAAAGGTTGTAATAAAAGTTTAAGTGGAAATCCCAAAAATAGCACTTTTCATTTGCATGAGCATATAAAGAAGTATTTAGGTTTTAAGATTATCCTAAGAGTAGGGGAAAAAAAAGTTTCAAATCACTCAAAAGGGGGAAGGAAAGGGAAAGATAATGATCATTGAATTTAATCAAGAAGTTTTAAGGTAAGACTTGTGTACTATGGTGGTGATGCATGAGTCTCCAATTACTATAGCATAACATGAAGGATTTAAGAAATTTGTGTTCGGGATTCAACCTTCTTTTAAGTTTATTTCAAGGAATACATTAAAGTGCGATGTCCTTAAGGTGTTTAAATTTGAGAAACATAAAACAATGAGCCTATTACATTGTAATAAGAGTCGGATTTCAATTAATACTGACATGAGGACCACACAAAATCAAAAGAAGGGTTTTATGGTTATAATAATTCATTGAACTGATAGTCAATGGAACTTACAAAGTTGGATACTCAGGTACTTTTAATATTTTATCCACATCAAGTTCTAAGTTATGATGTTAATACTATGTGATAATATGATGTTCTCATTTTTATTTGTTGTTTTGTTTCCTTTTATCTTTGTTAAGGTTCATATAGGTTCCTTCTCCCCACATAGATGAAGTTCTTTTTAATGTTTTGTTATCTATTTTGGTGGATTGGAATATTGATACAAAGCTCATAACACTAATTGTTGACAATTGTATTACCAATAATGTTATGATTGATGAGATGAAAAGGATATTTTCACATATGTTGTGTTGCACATATTCTTAATTTGATTTTTAGGGATGGGATGGATTTAATCCAAAAGATAATTAAAAATGTTCATCAAAGTGTAGTTTTTTGAAGGGAAACACCAAAAAGAATAGAAAGGTTTGTAGAGTTTTTCAATAAAAAGAAGTTCTATATATTAAGGCATTAATGCAAGATTGTAAGACAAGATAGAACTCCACTTTCCTAAGGCTTGATGTTGCATTGTTCTATGAAGATGTGTTTGAGTAGTTATCATGGTTGGATCCTAGATTTAAAAGTTGTCTTAGCTTTAAGGAGTGGAAAATGGCATGAATTATTTGTTTGAAATTGTCGTGATTTTATGAGGTTACTTTGTTGTTTTTTGAGAATTAAGTATCTTACTTCTTAACTTTCATTTTCCTAAGGCATGCCATATAATATTGGATTTTTCTAAATGTGCATTTGAAGAATATGGATTAAAAAATGTTAGAGTTATTTGATAAATATTGGAGTGTAAGTCATGGGATTATAGCTGTAGCAACCATTTTGGATTCCCGATTTAAAATAAAGTTGGCAGAATGTTGTTATTCCTTGATTGATCCAGACTCCAACTATGATGAGGTAGAGAAAGTCTATAGAACATGTTATGAGTTACTTCATGAGTATGAGGAGAAAATGAAGTGCATAGAAAGAAATACAAGCACATCTTTTGGTTAACTATTTCTAGTCATACTGTAACACCCCAAAATTTCATAATATTAATTTTGAACGTTTAGCAGTTTATCCAAAAAATATAACTTTTAAATAATAACTTAATTATTTTTAGTTAACCCTTGACCCACAATCCAGATAAATCACTCAATAAAGTATTTTAATTATTTTATCTTACCCTTTTTTTTCATTTAAATCAACCATAGATAATAATTTTACTTGCTTTTATTTTTCCTAATTGGATACCCTAAATTTAGATAAATTAGTATTATCATAAACCTAAATTTAACCTAATTCTAATTTTAACCCTAAATTTAGTTCCTTTTTCCTTTTACTTCTTTTTCCCTTTTTCTTTCTCTTTTCTTTTCTTTTTCTCCTCCTTTCCTTTTCTTTCTTCCCCATGCCTCGACCCAATCTTTTTCCCTTTTTCCTTCTTCCCCAACCCGCTCTGCCCCTCTCCAAGCCCTCTTCCTTTATTTCTTCCTTCTCCATACCCCAAAAGGCTAGCATACATCCTTTCTTTATTCTCTTCCTTTATTTCTTCTTTCCCCACACCCCAACAACCTAACCCACCCTCCTTCTTTATTTTCTTCTCCTTCCCCATCTGCACCTTTTGCTCACACAAACACGCCACTGCACACTCCCTCCTCTATGCCCCCAAAACGCCAAATAACCTTTAGAACACCATGCATGCCAGCCCCTCCTTTCCTCTTTTAGCTAACACTGTCTTTCCCCTACACCCTACAACCTGCTTCCCTACACCATTTGTCTCTTCCCTGTACCTCTACCTTCAACCATCTATTCCCCGTAAAACTCCCACCTACCCCCATTACATGCCTAAACTAGCCTATACCTATTGGTTTTCCTTTCCCTTCACCCCTAACCATTTATGTATGTATATACACACACACACACACACACACACACTTTCCCCTATCTTTGTTCTACCCACGATTTCCTCCTTCCTCTATATCTTTGTTTCTTCCTTCTCCTTTCTCCTTCTCCACTTCCTTAGCCAACTCCCTATACCTGCTACCTTAGCCTCCCCAAAACAACTACCATGAGCCAGCTCTATCTTCACCAGCCACAACAATCTACCACCCCAACAACTTGCCCTTACCACACCACTATATTGCTTCCTCCTCCATTCATCTAAACGTATCCCTCTAGCACTACTCTTAGGGGTGTTCAAGAATAGGTCCAAACCAAAATTGTAGACCGAATCAATAAGTTATTCTAGGTTTCGATCCAAGATCGGACCGGTATTCTAGTCCCTAGTCTAAGTTTTGGTCCCAAATTAAAAAAAAATTGTTCATTAATTGGTTCCAGTCCTATCGGCTCCAGTCCCAACCAGTCCAATTTTTTTATCCTACCTGGATTTTTATTAATAGTTTACCTAAAAAATATAAAAAATATATAATGTACCAGTTTTGGTCCTAACCGGTATTGGACCTGTAATTTCAATTCAGTCATCGGTTCTAGTTCCAAAAAATTTTAGTCCTTAAGTGAGCTCTAGTCTAGTTCAAGTTCATTAGGTCCAGTATAATTTTAAACCTGTGCATACCCCTAATTGTCCCTTTCTAGGCCTATTTGATTTGTTCGACCACCAATAGAACCACACCTAACTCTCTCTCTCTCCCTCAGCCCCATTTAGTTCCATTTTATTTTTGAACCAACACCGACCACCAACTCCTCTACACTTGTGTCATCACCATCACCTCTCCAACCCAGCATCCAATAGACACTCTCCACCACTATAGTCTCCCCCACTTTAGCTCTAACCATTAGCACCATCACTAGTCCCAATCATTATGTTCATTGAATACTCCTGCATTATTCTCCCCAAGTTGAGAAGAATTTGCCCTCAAATTTTCATCAAAATAATAAGGAGATAAATCACCAACATTAAAATTTCTTGAAATTCCACCATAAGAATCTGGAAGTTCAAGTTCATAAGCATTATCTCTAAACTTTCTAAGTACTTTAAACAGACCATCGGCTCTTGGCATTAGTTTGTTTTTACGTAAATAAGGAAATATTTCCTTACACAAATGTAACCAAACTAAGTCACCAGGAGAAAACACATAAGAGTTTCTATGCTTATTCACTTGAGCTTTATACTTGGCATTGGATTTTTCAATATTATTTTTTATTTTCTCATGAAGTTGTTGAAAAAATTGTATTCTCTCATTAGCCTCATAATTTTGCATTTCACCTTTTTTCAATGAAATCATGTTAATAGGCATGTTAGGATTCACACCATACACCACCTCAAACGGACTAGTTTGAGTAGTACTAGAAGGACTACGATTATAAGCAAACTCTGCATGAACTAACTTAACATCCCAATCTTTAGTAATTTTATTAACTAAACCTATTAATAATGTACCAAGAGTTCTATTAGTTACTTCAGTTTGACCATCATTTTGGGGATGATGTGAAGTGCTAAATAACAATTTAGTACCAAGTATATGCCATAAAGTTTTCAAGAAATAACTCATAAACTTTACATCCTAATCAGAAACTATGCTTTTAGGTATTCCATGAAGTTTAACAATTTCTCTAAAATACAAGCCAGCAACATGCGTGGCATCATCGGTTTTATTACATGGAATAAAATGAGCCATTTTAGAAAACGATCTACTACCACAAGAATAGAGTATTTACCACGTTGCATTATTGGTAACCCTAGGATAAAGTCCACACTAACTCCTTCCCATGGTTTATCAGGAACATGTGAAGGTGTGTATAAGCCTTTATGAAAGTAACTTTTACTTTTTTGACACGTAGAACATATACTTATCATGGGTTGCTCATGTTTAACCATTATTGGCCAATAGAAATTTTCTTGTAATAATTTCATAGTTTTATGTATACCAAAATGTCCCACCATGCTACCTTCATGTATTTCCTTGATAAGCAAGTCTCTAATACTAGATCTAGGAATACAAAGTTTATTTTGTCTAAAAAAATCCATCTTGTATGACATAATTTCCATGGTATCCAATGTCTTTACATGCACTAAACATGTCCTTAAAATCTTCATCATTAGAATATAATTATTTAATCAATTCAAAACCTAAGATTTTTTCATCCATCATAACAAGTAATGTAGACCTACGAGAAAGAGCATCAGCGACTACATTTTCTTTACCATCTAAATGTTTGATAGAGAACACGTAGGATTGTAAGAAATTTACCCATTTTACATGTCTCGGATTAACTTTCGTTTGACTATGTAAGTATTTTAAACTTTCATAATCTGAATGTAACACAAATGGTTTTGGTCTTAGATAATGACTCCATGTTTCAAGACTCCGTATGATGGCAAAGAATTCCTTATCATAAGTTGAATTGTTAAGTTTGGCTCCATTCAACTTTTCAGAGAAAAATGCTATAGGTTTCTTTTCTTGGGAAAGTACTCCTCTTATTCTAACTCCACTAGCGTTATAAGTCACTTCAAAAAGAAGGTTAAAGTTGGGTAAGGATAGAACAAGGGCATGACAAAGTTTATCTTTTAGGGTTTCAAAGGCTTGAGTAGCTTCTTGTCCCCAATAAAATTCACCCATTTTCATGAGTTGAGTAATAGATGTAGCTATGGTAGAAAAATCCTTAATGAATCTTCTATAAAAGCTGGCTAATCCATGAAGACTTCTCACTTCATGAACATTCTTAAGGATATGCCATTCTTTTATAGCCATAATCTTATTAGGATCTACTTTAATACCTTCTCCACTAATAATATAGCGTAGGAAAACTACACTTGGAAGCATAAAATCACATTTCTCAAGTTTTCCATATAGTTTAGCTTTCCTTAACTCACCAAATAATTTCTTCAAATGCACTAGATGATCATAACTATTTTTGCTATACCCAAGAGTATCATCCAAATATAAAACAATGAAATCACCAAAGAAAGGTCGGCGAGCTAAGTCTCATAGATGAGCAAGGTGCATTACATAACCCAAAAGGCATAACCATCCACTCATAGAGACCATATTTTGTTTTAAAAGCAATTGTTCATTCATCTCCATCTCTAATCCTTAATTGACGATATCCACTTCTCAAATCAATTTTGGAAAATACTTGTGGTCCACAAAGTTCATCAATCATATCATCTAATCTAGGCATAGGAAATCTATATTTGATAGTAATATTATTCACAGCCCTAGAATCTATGCACATACGCCAAGTACCATCCTTTTTAGTCACTAGTAAAGTAGGAACACTACAAGGACTCATACTTTCTCTTACAAATCCTTTATCCATAAGTTCTTGTATTTGTTTTTTTAATTCCTTAGCTTCTTCTAGGTTACATCTATAAGCCGGTTTATTAGGAATAGGCATACCAGGAACAAGATCAATAGCATGTTATATACCTCTTTTAGGTGGTAATCCAGGAGGTAAGTCATCAAGATATACATCATTATACTCATCAAACAACTTAATTAGATTAGGATTTTCAAGTTGTTATTTTTCAGGTTTATAATATTTAGAAACTAAAGCATAACAAATTCCTTCTTCTTTTATACATTTTTCCATAGCCTTTTCATGTAAAAATAATCTCTTTTTATCGTCACTCAAGGGCATATGATCGTATAAAGAAGGTGTGAGCCTATATAATTGTTTTTCCTTTTTCACCACATATTCATTAGTTACTCCATCATGAGTTGATTTTCTATCAAATTGCCATGGTCTACCCAAAAGTAAGCCACAAGCATCCATAGGTAAAACATCACATAGAACTTCATCATGATAGTCTCTAATAGAAAATGTGACTAAAGCTCTTTTGTTTACTTTAGCTCCTTTATCCTTATTTAACCATTGTAAATAATAGGGTTTAGGATGATTAGTAGTTTTCAAACCAATTTTCTTAACCATTGCCTCACTAGCAACATTAATACATGAACCACTATCAATTATGAGTCTATAAACCATGTCACCTATTTTACACTTAGTTTTAAAAATCTTTTCTCTTTGAGTAGGTGTAATACTCCATGTCACCTAGGTTGTATTTGTAAAAATCTTTGAATTACAAAGCATGGGTCTCCTTCCTACTCTTCCATAGTTAATATTTCATTAGGAGATTCAACTTCTAATTCATCATCACTACATGGTTCTATGTTTTCTATTTCATGTAAGGTTATGGCTCTTTGGTTAAGACAATCTCTAGTAAAATTTCCATATCCTTTACATTTAAAACATTGTTTATTTGCCCTTTCAACCACCTTATTTTTACCTTTATCATCGTTGTTATTCTTTTTATCATATGAAAATGTTGATTTAGATGTAAAGGTATTAGAATAGGGTTTAGTTGAAGTAGAAGCATTAGACTTAAAATAGGCTTTAGTTGATTTAGTTTGTCTTTCAATTTTCAATGCCAATTTTACCAAGTCATCAAGAGAGTCATAAGAGTACATATCAACCTTCTCTCTTATTAAGTTATTCAAGCCACCTAAGTATCTAGCACATTTTTTTCTTTTCTTTCATGAACATCACAAATAAGGGCTAGTCTTTCAAATTTTCTAGTGTATTCTTCTACACTAAATAAACCTTGCCTTAGAGTAGTCATTTTAACATACATATCTTGTTCATACTCTCTAGGCACAAATTTCTTTCTTAAGTGCTTTTTAAGCTTTTTCTAAGATTTTATTTTAGACTTCTCTTGTCTTTGTCTAGTTCATTTTAAGTTATACCAAATTTGAGCAAACTTTTTGAACTTTAGAGTAGCTAATTTGTACTTTCTATCATCATCATATTCTTTAAACTCAAAAATAGCCTCAATCTCATGCAACCATGACTCCACATTCAAATCACCATAAAATTCAGGAAGGTCAAGTTTAATACCATGATCTTCATGGTGTGCATTTTTTACATGGAATATAGGTGCTCTTCTTTGGTTGCTTAAGCCAAAAGAATTTATCTCTTCTTATCCATATTCATGATGAGATAAACTGAAATGTCCACGTCCACTCTTGGCATGGTACATAGGCTTCATTCTCCCTTCCACACTATCATGTGTGATTTCTTGGGAAATGGTAAATATATTAACAGAAATTTACAAGTGCACGAGGCATACCCCGGTTACAACCAAAAAATGAGGGTTAACCTCAAGGCCAAACATGGCCATTGACACAGTCCTTGAGATACAAGCATGACAGGGAGCAAAAATATAGAATTCAAAAGCTAACAGCATAATACATAAGACCACCAGCTCACATCCTATAAGAAGTTCCTAGTTTCCTCTTCAAAATATAATGCACTAAATACATACTTTTGGACTTGGACAATGATGCTTTTAGGATCAAGAATGCTGTCTTCATGTAAACCTACATTTTTGTTCTTCCAAATGAGGTACACAAGGACTGCCAAAGCCACGGCTCTAGCTTTCCAGAGTTTGTGTTGTCTGTGCCCATTTCTATGTATGATTCTCATGGCACTGTATAGGGTGGTGGATCCCCTTGAAAGCCCTAAACATTTTCCAATTTGCTGCCAGATATGCTTGGTTTTGATACATTCAAAAAACAAGTGCTCATGGGTCTCTAGCTTGTCCTGACAACACACACATTGTTTAGATCCTGTCAAGTAGAGCAGCCTACCTTTAGTGTAGAGTCTGTGCTTGAGAGCTAGCCAAAGGATGAATGAATATCTTTTGGTCTTGTTTTGTTGCCACACAACCCTGTGAGGTTTCCATTTTACTGCTTTGTCTCGAAAATGGTTGTAAGCAAGATTTGTGGAAAATCCCCTTCCCATCTTCCAAGAATTGAGCAGCACTTTGACTTGATGAGGAGAACCTGTCTGTTGCACCAGGTCTGAAACAATCTAGCTTATTGATCTCATGAAATGGGAAGTATCATGTGTGATTTCCATTCGAACTTTCCATGGTTTACACTTCTCTTGGTCGACCAACTTAGCTTCCACACTTTGGAGTTGATGTTGTAGTGTGTTTTGAGTTTGTAATTAGGCATCCATGCATGTGGTGAGGCTTTTGATGGACTCTACCAGTGCACAAAGCTCTTCACTAGCCATGGTGAAGGTTGAAACACTACCCTACTTGTTGGACACAATAGGTTCCACAAAGTGTAGGTATTGTATTTTGTTTTTCCTACAACCAAATAAAGCACAAACCAATTGCTAATTCTAAAAAAAATGTTAAACACTACCTGCAGTCTTTGTCTAGGCACAAAGGAGATCTTTTAGCCCCAAGAATATTCACTACACGCATGTACACACACAAAAAATGAAAGGTTAGTCTATAAGAGATGTGAAATTCATTCACATAAAATCATACAACATGTTTTTGTGTCTTCAACAAATGCTTGTCTTCCAGTGGGAGATACATGTTGATGTATTCATATAATATGTAGAGGAGATCCAGAGGTAGATGATGGAATAATTTCTTGAGAGAAAATGATGAGAAATGAGTCGAATATAGGGACTGCAAGTTCTAGGTTTGTTTCGGGCGGCTGAGAGCGATCCAGGGTTTTCGAGCACTTTGCTGCTTCCCTTACTTGATGCACGAAGGGAACTTGAAAAGGATTGTTACACACTTTATCATGCACCAATGGAGAGTATAATTCAATAGAAATAAAGTGCTGGAGAGACGCAAACGTTCAGGGCAAACAGATGAATCAAACCGTGCACTGCTAGAAGGTAAGTGTTGGTCGATACTTTATATGAAAAGGTTGGGGAAAATGAAACAAGATCCTTGCAAGATTGCAAAAAATTTGAGCAAGAACTTGAATAACAATCAAAGAAGTTAATCAAGAATCAATAATTCAAAGAAATGGTTGAGTAGTCGTGGATTTCTTGGTGCAAGAACACACACGCGATTTCAGTAGCGCAGATTACTGGTTCTGTATTAGCTTCGAACAAATGAAGCTTTGATACAAAAAATGATGTGATTTTTATCAAATTAATGGAAGTTTGGATCTAAATTTGTATGAGAAGCTTTGACCCATGATCTAATGCAAAAGAAACAAAGCAATTTGCTGGATTAGAGCTGAAGAAATTGATGAAACAAGTAGAAGGTACTCAATAGATTTGTATAGCCTTAAAATGTGTTGAGTTTGAAGATATGTTGAGGAAGGTTAAATCCCATATTTTCCTTACTCAATTTCAACCCAAAAGGGATAATTAGACTTTAACTAACTTTGCTCAAAGTTTGATCAAAAGATTATTATTCATTCTCTTCCATACAAGCTATGCACAAAGGTATATATAGGGAAAGGAAGGAGTCGGTGGTTAGCTAAACTAAACCAGCTGATTATTCCCTCTTAATTTAGACCATTAATCATGGTTGAATTAATCCCATATTAACCTTAATCTAAAGCATAATATCATTGGTTAAATGATACTAAAGATTAATATTACAAAGCTATACAATTGACTAAGATACATACATGAAATTATAGCAATACCCTAACTTACATAAAATACACTTAGGGTTAGGGTTTACAAAAAGTTAATACAAATAATGAATATCATCACTTTATCTTCGTATTGTAATGTATCATCCCATGTATTTCATAGTATTGCATGCTTTGGAATACTTGTACACATCAAAGTGTATGAACATCTTCTTCTTGCAAATATATAACATACCTACAAGAATAACTTGAATGTTTTTCAATGTCAAGCATATAAGAATAATCAAGAATATTTAACATGATAGGCTCCAACATTAAGAAATATAAATCATCTTCCTTACCTTGAGGATTAGTATGAACATGATAATCATTATGTTCATTGGATGCTCCTCCATCAATTCTGGTAGACATAGGAGTCAATGGTGCTATACAAGGCATGAGGAGCTTGCTTTAGGCCATACAATGCCTTCTATAACCTATAAAATTTAGTTTCATCACTATGTACAAAGCCTTTAGGATACGAATCATACAATTCTTTTAACTTCCCATTTAGAAAAGCTGAATTTAGATCAAACTAAAACACTGACCAATTTATATGCACAATTAAATCTAAAATTATTCTCACTATTTCAGACCGAGTAATAGGTGAGAATGCTTCTTCAAAAACAAATCCTTGCTACTGAGAGTATCCTTTGGCCACCAACCCAACCTTTTGTTTTTCTATATTACCATCTGCATGATATATATATTCTGTATACCTATTTCAGCCAGAGAACATTCTTGTCTTCCGGTGGATTAACTAACTCCCATGTGTCATTTTTCAATATGGTTGATATCTCCTTGATTATTGAATCTAGCCACACTTGAAATTCTATTGCTTTATCATAACAAGCATGATATGTCACATATAAAGGAAAGGTGCATGAATTATATACCTCTTTTAATGGTCCATACTTTATTGGAAGTGTTTCTAGAGATGAAATTGAAGATAAGATGGGTGAGTTACTAGAGTTCATGGACTACTTGTTGGATTTAAGTGGCTAGAGTTTGACTTGCTACCTCCATGTTCATAAGCAAAAATATCACTACGAAGTTAGACTAAAGGTTTTAAAGTGTCATCGCCCGTTTTCCAATTCTTTTCTTCATTGAATTGGGGATCTCTACTTGTAATCACTTTTCCAATCATTGAGTAATACAACCTAGTTAATAAAGATGAATTTTTTAGATTTTTTTTACCAAATTTGTAATAAGATGAAGAAGTAACTAAATCATAGGGTATATAAGCAAAAAAACTTTTAAGTGGCTTACTCGTAGGTTTCCACCTTTCCAAGCATCAGATGGAGTGTGGCTCTTAACTGCTTTTGTTGGTGACCTATTAAAAAGATATATAACTATTGACATTCCTTTTGCCCAAAACTAATTTGGAGCACCACTTGCTTTCATCATGCTCCTTGCCATCTCAACCACCTCTCAACTCTTTTGTTCAACTGTATCATTTTTTAGCATTGCGTATGGCATTCTCAATTCCCAATGAATATTATTTTCTCCCATAAAAAATATTATATTTATTAGAGTTAAATTACCACCTCCATCTGATTGGAGTGTATTTATGAATTACCAATTTTCTTTTTCCACAAACACCTTAAACTTCTTGAAAGCATTAAAAAAAATTTATTTATATTTAGAGAAGTACACCCAGCTCATACGGATATAGGCATTATTGACCTCCTAGGTAAGTTAATATTTTAATCCTTGTTTTGATGATAGTAAATATGTTTTAAGGGTTTACCTTGTTTGTTTTAGTGTGCATGAACTAAAACAATCATATAGATGGCATACCACACTTATACAAACCATCCTTCAAGTGCTTTCAAATAAATTATTATTTGAAACGCAATATTTAAAAGAATAATTAAATTTCAAAGCACATGGGAAGTTTGTATAAAGATCAAGATGCCTTAAGGTTTATCCTTTAAGTCTTAGGGTTTCTATTAGGGTTGCTTGAGCATTAATATTTTTGAATTTATCTATCGAAATGTTTTAAATTATTCATTAGAATTTATTTGATGTAAGTTATTTATTTGATTTGAATTCCAAACCCTTTTCTAAGGGTTTTGCAAATGGTTGGTTCTAGTTAGAACTAGTCGATTGGTTTCAAAAGTGATCAACTAATTTCTATTTTCAAAACTAGGATTATAAACTTTCAAAAATTCTAAAAATTGATCAACTATTTTGATAAACTGATAAATTGATTCCTTAGGGACTTTTATCATGGAAAATTCATTTAGGCTTGACTTGAACACACCAGTTAGTTTCAATAAATTAATCAACCAATTTCCAAAATTGATCGGCTATTTTACCAACCAAGCTATGAGTTTAATTCTTACATAAACCAACGTTTTCTATACTTAAATACATTGAATGGTTTTAATAAACTAATCAATTTTTTTAGTTAATTAAGATATGAATTTAATTAACAAAAAAAATATTTTTACGCTTACCTAAACCAATTAATTTGTTTCCCAGAACACATCGACGGGTCGATATGACACATTGACTAGTTTGTTTATCCATCTAACTATTCTTATATGTTCAAAGGACCAAAAATAAAAATTAATGAGTTTATTGGCTAGTTCCGTCAATCGATTGATTGGTTTATGTAGTAGTTACATTTTTATTCTAGGTCTAAAAATATTCCTTTAGCTAGTTAGGGTAACTAATCAATTGGTTAACAGTAAATGTTAAAGTTTCTATTCGTTGGTCACATAATGACTATGTTTTTTACTCCAATGTCCACATTGTTGTCTCATGGTATATACAACATGTATTAGCCAAAATAAAAATAATTTTTGAGCTCTCATTGATTACACATTTTTTTGCCTACTCACTCTTGCAATTGATTCTCAATTATACACTTTTAAATTCAAATTTTGTTGAAATTTCCTTAAAAATAATCTTGCTCACTCAACATAGCTAGAAATATTTCTTCCATTTTCATATATCTTTCTTTAAAATTTCTCATATACTTTCTAATCTTTATTATTTGTGATAATCTTTGTAATCAACCACACCACTCTTATAAATATCATTTCTTGAGGCTATGTGCCATCTAACATTATTGTGTTAAGAATCTAGAGGAGATAACTAGGTTAATATTCTAAATTGTCTATAAAGAGGTCATTAAGTTTGTAGACTTAAAAATAGAGAGAGAAATATCATCAATAAAAAAAACTATACAAGAGATTCACAATCCAAAAGATGATAGGTGGTTAGTACGCTACGTACTGAGTAAGGTATCCATATGGGTAAGGCTAGCAAGAAAAAAACAAGGCATACAAAGCATAATTCAGGTTCATATCATCAATATAGACTTATACTAATATTTGATCTTACACATTTCTTATATTAATTTTGCGTGAGTACGGGAAACCCCACTATTATAGCTGGTAGACCAAAAACACTCCACAAGGAAGAATGCACCTGACCACTTTATAGCTGGTGGACCGGAATCACTCCACGGGGCAAAACACACCCGATACTACAAAAAACCTCTTTTATAGCAACAACACTTTTGCAACAACAACACTTTGTGGTTGCAAAAAATGTCTTTTGGCAATGACAATTTTATGATGTTATAAAAAGTTGCTGCCAAAAATAATTCATTTATATGGTGATTACTAGGAAATGTTTAGCAACAACATTTTTCATTGCAATATATGTAATAGTTTATTTACAACGACTTTTTTTTGTTGCAAAATATTGATTGAATTTATTGCAACGACTATACTTGTTGTAAATATTTAGATTATTTTAACGCAGTGATATTTATATGTTCATAGTGACATTTTTCGTTGTAATATATAAGATGGTTTATTTATAATGACATTTTTCCATTGCAATATATGCCATGGTTTATTTGGAATAACATTTATTTGTTGCAATATACAAAACGTTTTTTGCAACGACTTTTTTTTGTTGTAAAATATTGATTGAATTTATTACAATTTGTAAATATTTATATTATTTTAATGCAATGGCATTTATATGTTTTGCAACGACATTTTTTGTTGTAATATATACGATGGTTTATTTAGAATGAAATTTGTCGTTGCAATATATGTGATGGTTTATTTGCAACGACATTTATCGTTGCAATATATAAAATGGTTTATTTGCAACGATATTTATTTGTTGTAATATACAAAATTTTTTTACAATGAGTATTTTTTTTGCAAAATATTAATTGAATTTATTAGAATGACTATACTTGTTCCAAATATTTAGATTATTTTAACGCAATGACATTTATATGTTTTGCAACGACATTTTTTGTTGCAATATATGAGATGGTTTATTTCCAATGACATTTTCCATTGCAATATATGCAATAGTTTATTTACAATGACATTTGTTTGTTGCAATATGCTAAACGTTTTTGCAACGACTTTTTTTTGTTGCAAAATATTGATTGAATTTATTGCAACAACTATAGTTGTTGAAAATATTTAGATTATTTTAATGCAATGACATTTATATGTTTTGCAATGACATTTTTCGTTGCAATATATACAATGGTTTATTTGCAATGACATTTTTTGTTTCGATATATGTAATGGTTTATTTGCAACGACATTTATTTATTACAATATACAAAATGTTTTTGCAATGACTTTTTTTTGTTGCAAAATATTGATTGAATTTATATCAACGACTATACTTGTTGCAAATATTTAGATTATTTTAATGTAATAACAAGTTGTTGCAAAAAAATTATCAACAATTTTATTATAACGTCTATACTTTGTTGCCACTGCCTTCTCCAACTCCCAATCTTAGCTCCATTATGTTAGTCTCATCTAGTTATAAAGATTGATATGGCTACTTATATCAACATAGTATACCATCCTTCTAGTGATTCTGTCCTAAGAACTCCATAGTTAAGCATACTTGCCGTGAAGCAATTTTTAAGATGGGTGACACTCCTGAAAAGTTTCAGAAAGGACTTGTGTTGATTTGTGGGGTTAGTTGATCAATCCAAAAGCGCTCCATGATAGCCATCACAATTCTTGTGGGCTTAGCTGGCTACCAAGTGGCCCCAAGTGATCGATTCGACTCAGGGTGCTATAAATTTGTGGGTTTCGAGTGCTATCAGGTGACCCATATGTGGTCATATTGACTCGGGGTATTTTGTAATTTTTTGTTCCAAAAGTATATTCAATTTTTTTTTGCGACGGCATAAGCCATTGCAATTAATGTGTTTTTGCAATGACAAATATTGTTGTTGTAATATGCTTTTTTTTTTCAACAACTTTTGTTGTTGCAAATAATAAGCTTTAGCAACAACATAATTTTTTGCCAAACTACAACCAATTTTTTTTCAACAATAAAAGTTGTTGCTAATTATAGGTTTTTGTAATGACATAAATTGTTGCCGAAGTAGGATCAATATTTTGCAATGAAAAAAGACGTTGCAATATATAAACACATGTAATTAGGTAAAGTAATGTATTACAACGACAATTTATTTTGCATATAGTTACTTTTTTTGCAACGACCATTGTTGTTACTTTATTTTTTTATAACGCCATGACGCGCAACGAACCCATAACAAAAAATATTGTTGCAATGTATATTTTTTGAAACAAATTTCTATCTTCAGTAACAAAAAACATTGTTGCTAAAAATGGGTTTTTTTTGTAGTATGACCACTATTATAGTCGGTGGACCGAAAAATCAACCTCACTAGCCCTGACTCACATGGTTTTCCATTGTAAATAATTAGTATATTTCCATCTCTTATATTTCTATTTCACACATTTCTCATATTAATTCCGCATAAGTACGGGAACCCTACTATTATAGCCGGTGAACCAGAAACACTCCACAGGACATAACGCACCTGACCACTATTATAACCGGTGGACCGAAAAATCAACCTCACTGGCTCTAACTCTCGTGGTGTTCTATTGTAAATAATTATTATCTTTTCATAACTTATTACCATGTAATGTTTGGTTTATTGAGCCTGAAATCCCCCACTATTATAGCCAGTGGACCGAAAACACTCTACAGGATAGAACGCATCAGACCACTATTATAGTCGGTGGACCAGATATCACTCCACAGGGCAAAATACACTTGACCACTATTATAGCCGGTGAACCGGAAAAATATATCCTCACTAGGCCTTGGCTCGATAATCTTTCACGTTAAGTGTTTAGTGTTTTATTGTATCTTATTCCACAACCCCGACTAGACATGCATGACCCACTAGACTTCCTATGCTCACCCTTTTATTCTCAACTTCCTAAAAACCCTATCCCATATCTTGGGACTTATACACCCTCTAGTACATCCAGATATTCCTTCCCACTCTTTCCTGATTACTATGAATACTCAACTTTGAGGCCCACTTTTTGTATCTCTAAATCAACTCAATATCACTCTCTAAGGCTTTCCTTCGGAAAACCCTAATTTGGCCTATATGGCCCAACCTTCCTCTATCCTACACAACTCATGCTCTTTTGCCCCCAATTCATAACCTCACTTAATTCATCCCCAAGCACCCCACTTTACTTTCCATTGCACATATGTGGTCATGAAACCCTAGTCGGCCATCCCAAAACCTAGAACTTCTCTTTCCTCATACAATGTTATCCCTTCATCACTCTCACTTACTATCCCATCTTCCACATGACACATATCATATGACCCCGACACTTCCTTCCCATCTTTCCCACTCACTATGAGAATCCAAAACTCTTCTTTATTACCAAACTCTTCTTTTATGTCACTCCTTCAACACCCAAATACATTTTTCTCACATGGCTCACTTTTCCTCCATACGACACCTTTGTCATCTTTTATTCCCCATTCTTATCATTTCCATTAGTTTTCCCTTCCTTGCACACTTCTCTCACTTAGGGTTTTCTCCCAAAACCCTAGTCAAGTCTCCCATTCATCCTTACAACAATCCACGTACTATTTTTCATATATGGACTCCAATAACCCTAACAATTCTTCCCTTATCTTACTTAACCCTCAAGTCAACTTTTTCCATGTAAAGGTCATACCTATGCAAAGGTTAACCATCTCATGCAAACCCTAGACTCCCCATGCATGTTTTGGTCCATTCCCTTAATTTATTCCCATTATTCCTCCTTTTGTCCACCCATAGGTCATAAGATATTTAGGCCATATTTACCATCCTCTTAGTCAACTTACTTACCTCACTCTTTTACATTTAGCTCACAACCACATCATACTATTTAGGGCTTCCTATCATACATGTCATAAGGGAAAATATTACATAAGCATATTTCATGAACAAGCAACAATGCCACATTACATATATCATAAAACACATGCAACTTACCTTAGCTCCATGTTTAAGTTGCGCTATAAGAACATAATATATAAAGTACACAAATCAAATCAACACACATAGCACATTTTTCACCCATAGGTCTTAACCATATCCTTACCTAAAACGACACCGGGCTTGGAGCATGCTCCTACGCTTCTTTAGGGTTTTGACTTGGTTTACTTATAAGAGGAAAATACTAAGGGTTAACTTCCCTCTAACCAATATTATCATTATTTCCTACTTTACCCTTATCATAACCTAGTATTAGGGTTAATAATAATAATAATGGTAGTTTTATAAGTAAAAATAAGGGTATTATTCTCAAAGTAGCTAATCATACTATTATTAGTCAAAATAGGTCTTGGTAGTTATATTGGTCCATGTTAAAGTATTATTAGCAGTATTCATATCACTAAAGATAGTAACTTTAATATTAACAATAATAATGATAATAGTGATAATAATAATAATAACCCGAATCATAATAATAATAATAATAATAATACTAATACTAATACTAATATTAATAATAATAATAATAATAGTGTTAGTAATACTAAAATAATGACAATAATGATAATGATGATGATGATGATGATAATAGTTCGAGTCTTAATAATAATAATAATAATAATAATAATAATAATAATAATAATAATAATAATAATAATAATAATAATGATGATGATGATGATGATGATGATGATGATGATGATGATGATGATGATACTTCAAATCTTAGTAATAATAATAATAAGGTTTCAAATAATTATGTTAATAATAGCATTAGTAATAATAGTACCCAAGTTAATAATAATAATAATAATAATAATAATAATAATAATACTAGCAACAATAATAGTAGTAGTAGTAATAATAATAATTAATAATAATAATAATAATAATAATAATAATAATAACAAAATGATAATAATAATAATAATAATAATAATAATAATAATCATATTAACACTAATAAAATAAATAACAATTACATTAATTATGTTTAGGGGTTGGGGAGGTTAATGCACAACCTATTGGTGGTGGTGACTAGGCGGCACCGGCGGTGGAGGAGGGAGTAGAGTTCGATAGGTGGCTTTCTAGGCTAGAAGAGGGAGAGTGAGAGGGTGGTTATGGTGGTGGTGGATTCTTTGGATTGAGAGGGTTGGAATGGTGGTGGTGGTGACTAGGCGGCACTGGTAGTGGAGAAGGGAGTGGAGTTCGATAGGTAGCTTCTAGGCTAGAAGAGGGAGAGTGAGAGGGTGGTTGTGGTGGTGGTGGTGGATTCTCTGGATTGAGAGGATTGGAATGGTGGTGGTGGCACAGCAAAAGGGGTGGCATAGGTGGTGGTTGTTGTGGTGGCCGAAGGTGGTGGAGGAAGTAGAAGGGTGGAGGAGAGGGAGGCATGGAGAAAGGAAGGTTGAGGGAGGTAATGAGGCTTTACCGGGTGTTTTGGGAGGTAGGAGAAGTGGTGGCTGCGGTGGGGATGGCGGCGCAAGGCGGCAATGGAGGAGAATGGGCAGGTTGGGCAACCAACTTTTCACGGCCGAGGAAGCTTGTACAGGAGGAATTAGAGGTGGTGGGTGGTGATGCAGGGAGGAGTTTGGCAAGCATTACGGCTAGCGACGGTGTCTGAAGTAGAGGTGGTGCAAGGTAAGGTAAATTTTTCTGGGTAGAAAAGGAAGCTCGATTGAGGTTAAGTATGGGGTATTTATAGGCCAATGGGATGGATAAAACAAAGGAGGAAGAGGACAAGGGGGCAGGTATAGTAAGCCCGCCGACCGGTGGTGGCAGGGCGATACAAGCCTGCAATTTGCAGGTGCAGGTTTGGTCGGGGGAGAAGAAAAAGGAAAGGAAGGTGGCACGCGTGAGAGGAGGCTAGGTACAAGGGTAATTAGGGTTAGAAAAGGAAAGGAAAAGGATGAGGAGAGAGAGTGGTGGTGTAGGCTGGTGGTACGATGGTGGCTAGTTAGCGATGGTAGGGTTGCAGATCTCATATGGGAGGAGCGGGAGGAAGGAGAAGGTGACAGGGTCAGGCCGGTCGGTCTGGGAGAAAGAAAAGAATAAAAAAAGAAGAAGAGGGGAATCGGGCGGCTGAGGGGGACAGAAGAGAAAAACTCGCGAGGGTTGGGCCGCACATGAGGAAGAGGGAGGAGGGTTTCGGCCATAGGGAGGGGTTTGGCCCAATCCGGGGGAAGAAGGGAAGAAAAAGAAAAAGGAGAAAGGAGAAAAAGTAAAGAAAAGGGAAAAAGAAAAGGGAAAGGGAAAAAAAGAAAAAGAAAAAAGGAAAAATATTGGTTGGAGTATTTAGAATATTTTGGTATTTTTGAATATTTAATATAATAATATTTAGTAAAATAATAATTAAATTCCCTTTTTAGATTAATTTAGGATATTTGGATAATTTTTCCTAAATTTTATTTTAATTATCAAAACACCCTAATTTTTTCTAATTAAATTCTTCATTATTTTTCTCATGATTTTGCCTTAAATATTACCCCTTATTTAAATAAAAAATAATTTATTTTCCTAATAAATTCCTATTTTAACATAATTTCTTAAATTAGGATTTTAGGGTATTTCACTAACCCTTAGAAAAAACAAGTTATATGCGAAGCTAGAAATGTGTGAGTTCTTTGTAACTAGAGTAACTTTTACAGGCTTTGTTGTATTTAAATATTGGTATAGCGATAGATGAGACAAAGCTATCAAGACTTAGCCTTCCCCGAGCAGCCTAACAAAAGTAAGATCATTCCATGGACTTGCTTCTTTCTGTCAACGGTTCATCAAGGGATTTAGCACTCTTCCCCCTATCGAGTGTATGAGAAAGGGAGAATTCAAATGGACAAATGCTGCCCAAGAAGCCTTCAAAGTGATCAAGACCAAGCTACCATAACACATGAGGAATATCTCAAATACATTTAATGTGGGAACCTTACTCTCCTACATACACGATGAACCTTTTGACCACACCGATGACTCTTCTCAAGAGGGAAATGATGATGTAGGGGCATGTCCATCACAACACTCTTCCTTAAATAACTATCATCCTAAATTTGAAAGACTAAAAACTCTTCTAATTTTTGTAGCATCACACTAAGTAAATGAAGAACCTCAACCATATGCATGGAGCCATGCAAGCTATGCATATGCAGCCAACCGCCACCCTTTTCATGGCTTCTTTTTAGGTATAATATGTAGCCAACAAGCCACCCTAACGCCAAGTACATAACCACCCAGAACACGTGTGGCCTCGGTTGCATCTGTTGGGGAGGGGGTGCATTTTATTTGCCGAGGAGGGAGTGTGCGGAAGCAGCCTTTCTAAGAGACATTCATACAGCCTTTGGGCCCAGATAATACTGCACATTCCGGTATTATTATTATTATTATGCTACTAGTCCTCCAACAGTTATCCGCCGCGTACATTAATAATAAAAAATTAACTACCGACCTCAAATATTAGTTATTGTATTCGAGGTCATGCCCCCTCCCTAGGGCTGTAAATGAGGCGAGGTGAGCCGAATACCCCCAGGCTTGAGTTCGGCTCATTTAACTAAACGAGCCTAAAATGATGTTTGGGCTCGGCTCGTTTAACTAAACGAACGAGCCGAACCGAGCTTTTAACGAGCCGAGCCGAATACCGAACTGGCTCAGCTCATTTACAGCCCTACCCCTCCCCCTCCCTCTCCCTCGCTTCTCTAAATCATCTAAGAGATAGTAATAATTATTGTATATGACGTCATCGCTTGAATCACTTTCTCACCCTGTTACTTATTCTATTGAATACATTTTAGGTGCATTCGGTGGATTGAATACATGATATCAATTTTTTGTTGTTGTTGTAGATGACGACGCTCTAATCTATCCATCCTTCGACAGCGACATCAGACATCCCGCTAATCGATTCGTGGTTTAGGGGGCACTATCCCCCTAAATTTTTCAATGTATGTATGTATGTATGTATATGATTAATTAGTCTATAGTTCATTTATATATAAAAAAAGTCATTCTAATAAATTATATATTTTTAGAAACTAATAAAATTTATCTTAAAATTTTAATTACACATTTTATAAAAAAATAATAAGATGTTTAATACAAAGATAGTAAAAAGAAAATGAGTGTAAAAATTAAAAATATTAGTTGACTTTTTTAAAATAATTATTTTTATATAAAAACTTGATGATAAATTAATTATATTTTTTATACGAAAAGAGTAGCAGGTAGGTAGTCAAAAGTATATATTTATATAAAAAATATATTAATCGTCTATTTTTTATTTAAAAAATCCGTAATTGATGCGTAGAAGTTAAAATTGATATACGAATAATAATAAAGAGGACTTCATAGTTATGATTTTGGTACAGAGATAGGAAGAGGAATTATCATCATCGTTAGAAATATGAGTTCTTTGTGAACGACAGGTGAAAATTATGGGTATTACATCTCGAGCATTCGTTGCATTTTGTGCGCAGAACCTGGTCCGAGCATCGAATCTTGCTGTTTCCTTCTTCGCCGCACTACTGATATATTATATATATATATATATATTTTTTTTTTTCTTTTGCTTGAGTTTGAAAGGTTAATCTCAAATTAATGGATAAGGCTGATTGTGGATGAGTTAACGTGTGCCGATGTAGCTATTCATCTTTAAGTGAAATTAGAGACACGGTTCCATATGCATCTGAAATCCATATGGACAGGTATAATCGACGAATATGATAAGTTTATATTTTAATATATTTTATATTTTTATAATTTTAGTTTTTAATATTTTATTTAAATTATATTGAAGTGATAGTAATTATACAAATATTATTATTTGAATTAAAATAATAATAATTAAATAAATTTAAAGTATAATATTATTTATTAATTTTTATTAATTTTATTTTGCAGGTATTATTTTAAAATAAAATAAAAGAAAAAAAATTAGCCAGCGCAGTCGCATAGAAAACAAGGCAGGTCAGCAAAAAGAAGTAGGGCTGAGCTGGAGGATCGAATGAGAAGGAAAGCAAGGAGGGCCACAGAATAAACGACAGAAGAGAAAAAAAGGCGAGCGAGCCACAAGTCACAAAAAAAGGGAGGCACGAAACAGAAGGGTAGGTAGGCGCCTAGGCGGCAATAAAAGGAACAGTAAGCATCCACAGCAAAGGATGAAAAAAAAAATCAATATATCTTATAAAATTGAAAAATAATTTTTTTACTTCTTTTAAATTTTAACTATACAACAAAGGTTCAATAATGTAATATTAAAATATATTATATTATCAATCTATAATCTACCATAAATAACTAAAATATTTACTTAATTAATTATATTATTAATTAAATGTTAATTTCTATTATTAAAAAAATTATTTTTAAATTTTAATAAAATGATATAATTTTTTTTATTTTCACATATTAACATATTTTTATCATTTTAATTAATTACAAAATTAATTATCTTCTTAATAATATTTGTATAATTTTAATATTAAATATTAAAACAAAAATTAATATTTTTAATTTATATTATTTGGCATAATTAACTTTTATTTTACATTTTAAATGTTTAATATGTTAACAAAAAATTTTTAATTCAATGCAGGAAGTTGCGCCCGTCTGATTTTTTTGATATTTTTACGCCGTTGCTGTGACGTATTGCGTCAAAGCAACGGACGCAAAAGTTTTGTTGAGCCATCGTTGTGGACGGAAGGAGAAAGATGAAGCCGCTGCGAGGGAGTTGCTGCGGTAGAAGGAGACAAAAGTTTCTGACGCAGAGGAGCAACATCAGTGTTGCAGTTCAACCGACACCGAAAAAAAAAAGAAAATTAATTGTACAGAAATCAAGGATGCCGAGAGGAGAAAATAAGAGCGAAGAAAATTTATACCAATAGAATTTATATTAGATAAAATTATTTTTTTTATCTGAATAAATTTTTATCTTTTTATCTATAATTAATTTTAGTTACTTCTTTCTCTATTTTTAATTTACATTTTCAGATATATATTTTTGTATAATTAATTCGATAATCATGTCTAGTTGATTATTTATTATTAGGAAATAGACTCAAACCCTAGATTAGGGTTTGAGATATGATTATATTTTCTTTTATTTTGTGAGATTATTCTTTGACTCTATTTTAAGTGTTATCATTTATATATATATATTTCTATCAAGTATAATTTATATAGTGCATGCCTTATTTTGGTTTCCTCATAAGTGATAGTACGTAGAATTATTTACGTGTTAGGTAGTCATATAAATATACTAAAAATTATATGTATAAATTACAGTTAGGTTAGATTACAATTTCACCTAATAGTTTTGTGATTCTAATCGAAGCAGTAAAATATTTAGATATCTATGGCACTAAAAAAGGAAATACAGCTAGACGTACTTAATGTACTAGTCTGGGCACTTAGATTGACGTCCTTCCAATTATATTTAATGCATTAAATCTAGTTAAATATAAGAGATGATTGTTGCTGCTATACTGCTAGTATTTAATAGGGTTAATATTGGTGCTTTGTCGTATTAATTAATTTAGTAAAGTAACATAAGGTGTATGGATCTACTTTTGGTGTACAACTTAATCAATATCTTTCTCATGATTAAATATTAACTCAAAAATTAATATTATGTTTTGACCCAATCTAGTAGTGGATTTTAAATTCCCTAATATATTTATCATATCTACAGTTATCCATTATTTTTATTACTATTCTATTTTATTTTATTTATTGTTTTATTATTTGATAACCCCCATTAGTATTTTTCTTATTTATTTATTTTGTGTTATTTAGGGTTTTGTTATTATTTTTTTAAACTAGTTAAAAAAATTGAGCCCTCTCAATCCCCGATATAGAATAATACCCTTATTTACCAATACTACAACTCTCAACAAGATGATTTAAATTGTGTATCCACTACGACCACACTAGAATACCATAGATATCTTATCGAAGTGGAGCGAAGAAGTGAATTACCAACTGATATAACAAACAAATACCGGAGACATGGTGGGCCCCAATGACAAGTTGATCCTTGTCAAGATTAATTTATGCATTGGTGGGGGAAACTCTGGGTTTTTGGAAGACCATCCCTTCTTTGAAAAAATAAAATTAATGATCGTTGATCCGCAGTAGAGATGGCAAAAGGTGACCTGATCCAAAAAATCCGATGCATTGGTGGGCGAAACCCCGGGTCAATGAAATGTATATATATATATATAACTTGGATTAGATATATCCAAAAATATTAAGTCTCACCAACATTTAAAATAAAAGTGTAAAAAAAACTCTATTATATATATAAAATACTGCTATAGAACGATAATTTTAAGTGTCATAAGATAAATCAAAGTTTGTCTAGATACATCTAGTATGGTCACTTTAATAGAAAAGTATTAGAGAGATTTAGTGTGCTCTGAAATTTTCTAAGGTGACCTAAAAGGTTATAGTCAGAAACTCTTAGATATATATGGAATAATCTAGAATATTATATAATATTGTAGAATAAAAAGGAAAAGGAATCGAAATGTTTCTGAGTATTCTTATACATAAGAGATATTTTAATAGATGCGTTCTAAATTCTTAAGTATGTGATGTGATAGAATAGTTTAGAAATAAACTATTCAGACTTACCTTTGTATTATGCGAAAAATCTAGACCGATCTTGTACTCTATGGGAGGAATTAAGGGAACATCAACTATAAAATTACCGTCAAGAACTTTCAAGTGTCATAAGTTCATAACTTTGAGGGCGTTCTTTCCTAATAAAAAAGTTCATTCTTCTTATAATTTTCTTATATTCCATACTACTTACAATCTTATTTTATCATTAATTCAGGATATACCGATATGATTTAGCCTAACACAAGGTTTGCAACTAAGCGGAGAGATGCTTGATTTAAAAAATAAAAAGTGAGGACGTGATAACAGGCTTCAAATCAGACTCGATGTTAACCCAACCCAGTCGACATTCACCAAATCCGATCTAACATTGACCCAACCAGATATCAAAATTTATTATTATTATTATTATTATTATTATTATTATTATAATAATAATAATAATAATAATAATAAATTACACATATTTTATTATTTATTTAAAGATTTTAAGAATATAGTATTTTATAAATTGTACTTACTTTTCATACTTTTACCCTAGACATTCTATGTATTATTATTTAGAATAAAAAAAATGATAGCTCTAACTTTTAATCTATATTTTTAAAACGACAAATATTATATTAATTTACACAGAGTACACAGATTACAAGTTTATAACAAATAGAAAATCAAACTCAGACTCTGAAAATATAATTATAGTGGTTACTGGTTATCTAATAAAATTTTAATTACAATTATTACCAACTAAAAATTACTAACTCCTAATACCATTGTTCTATAAATCCGATCTATTTTATAATATATTATATACTCAATTGATTAAAAACTATTAAGGAATTACCCAATTTAACATAATTAGGATTTTTGAGCCCGAACAATAAATCCGATCAAACCTTATTCAAATATTTAAATTAACGGTTCAAAATTAAGATTAGACATATTCTAAAACATATTGTATACCCAATTTAATATAATAAGGTTTTTGAGCCCGAACTACAACCGGTCAAATCTTATTCAAATATTTAAATTGACGGTTTAAAACTAAAATTAGACATATTTTAAAACATATTATATAATTAATTTAATAAAATAACTTAAATCTACAAGATTTTTAACTTAACAATCTAATTCCAATATATTTCATATTATTTTCCCAATTTAACAATACTAACATGAAATTAAGTACATTTCAAAGTATATTGCATAATCAATTTATCCAAAATAGTTTAATCAGACAAATATGATGAATCCAAATATAACCCAGTAAAAAAAATTATTATTTACTTATAAAAATGAATCATATATAATATTCTTATTTAATTTGTCTGTACTATTAATCTTATGATTGTGTCTAATATTCACAACACTCTTCCTTAATTAATTATCATCCTAAATTTGAAAGACTAAAAACTCTTCTAATTTTTGTAGCGTCACAACCTCAACCATATGCATGAAGCCATACAAGCTATGCATATGCAGCCAACCACCGCCCTTAATTTTCATGGCTTCATTTTAGGTATAATATGTAGCCAGCAAGTGTAATGCCCCGAAATTTTCTAATTTTAAATATTATATTTAAATAAGGTTGTATTTAAAATTTTAATTTAATAAATTATTAAAATAAAAGGAAATTTATTAGGGCAATTTAATAAGAAACTTTTTATAAATAGGTTGGGTAAAGGAAATTTTGGTATAATACCTAATTAAGGATTTTAATTTGGGAAATTATTTAAATAAATTATTTTATTCAAATTAAGAAAGATAAAATAGTTTCAAATTAATTTTAATTTTATAAATAATTAAATTAAATAAAATTTGAGTGATTATTATATTAAAATGAAATTTTGGAAAAATCCTTTAAAAAGCCTATTTTAGCCTAAAAAGGGATTTAAAATTTATTTTATTTAAATATAATTATTTTTAAATATCCTAAATATTTTGGATTAAATTAAATGGACCCAAATTAATTATTTAATTTTCCTTTTTCCTTTCCTTTTTATTTTTTTCTTTCTTTCTTTCTTTTTCTTTCTTTTTCTTTCTTTTCCTTTTCTTTTCCTCGCCGAAATTGGGCCGCGCAACGGCCCAATCCATTCGTTTTCCTTCGGCGCGGCCAGCCCGCATCGCCGCCTGCCTCGTCCCTCCCCACGCTGCGTTTCATATCGTTTTTCCAACTAAACGCCGCGTTTCACTTAAATTTTATAACCGTTACCAACTAACTCAAGACGCCGCGATTCAGCCTTTTATTTCTTCAAAGCTCGTCGTTTCATTAAACGACGTTTTACATCGCACGAACCGCTCGGCCTGCCCTCCCTTTTTCCTTCTTTTCTCCCCCGCGAACCGGCCGGCCAGCCTCCCCCATCTTCTTCTTCCTCCTTCCACCCGACGCCATAACCACCCACCTCCCTCCTTCCCCGAAAATGGCGCCGCCGGCCACACGTGGCGTGACCGGCTCTTCTCCCGCTCGTTTTCTTCCTCTCGGTCTGCACGTTCATTTGAAACCCTCAACTGTCTCTCTCTCCCGCTCGTTTGCTCCATTCCTCTCGCGAAGGGTCGGGCAAATTTTGAAAATTTTGCCGCCCGATCGACACCATAACCATCACGTTTCTCACCAGATTTGACCCCCTGATAACTTCCCCAACTCGGAATTAACCTCCAACATTATAAATACCTCTCTTATGGCCTGGGTTCGGGATTTTTTTTCCCCGAAACCCTAAGCATCGCCTGTGCGCCACCGCCTCTTTAGACGACTCTTCCTCCATCTCTAGCTAACTTCAACGCCTTCGCTTCATCCCAATATCTTCCCTGCAACACCCTCTAATTAACTAGACCATCCATGACCTTCGATTCACCTTGTACAAGCCTCCATAATCGTGTAAAGTTGGCTAGTTATCTCGCCAGAAAATTCCACCCCGAGACCTTGAAACGCCAGCCACCACCACATGCGCCGCTTCTAACACCTTCCAAACCAACCATTAACTCCTGATAAATCTCCTCCACATCCCCATAGATTTATTTTATTTTTCTCCTTCCCCCTCACCCCTTTTTCTTCATTTTTAACCCTCTTAGATCCATTTTCCGGCCACCTCCGGGAACCACCGCCGGTTCCACCTAGATCCTCCGACTCAAGGTGAAACCCTAGACATTTTAAACACTTAGTTTTGAATTATTGATAATTATTCTATTTTTAGCCTAAATTTTAGTGTTAATTCAACTTTAATTATTATTATTATAATTATTATTATTAGTAATATTGAATGTATTCTAATTTCTAAATTTTTGTTACAGGTCTGGGAGTATTATTGAGTAAGATATATTATTCATCTCGGCCTTTACTTATTTAATTAAATTTTACATGTTTAATTTTATTATTAATAATAATATTAATATTATTATTATTAGTGTAATTATTTATTTAATATTGTAATTATTTCAGGAGGATTATAAACCTAAAATTTTAACTAAGTCTCGCACATTTGATTTTTACAACTATTATTAACATTTTTAACATTATTTCTAATTATATTATTATTATTATCTTTATTAACTTTATATTATAAGTATATATAATATTAATATCATTTTTACATTTTTGAATAGTGTTATTATTAAATGGATTGATTTTGAAAGCCACATTGTAATTTTAAGAATTATGGTATTATTAATATTAATATTCTACTAATAAGAGTGTTATTAATAATGTTTTAGTTTTATTATTATTATTATTACTATTATTGCTATTATTTCTATTATTACTATTATTGCTATTATTACTATTTTGGGAGAAGGGTAGAAACCCTTAGTTTATCACCTTTTCAAAAGAAAATAAGTGAATTAGTTATATTAATTCCTATAGTTAATTATTGGATAGTAAAATGTCATCCTAAAACCAAACCTCGAAATAAGTTAAAATTATATAAGAGAGTCTAATTCTAGTATGCTTTGATATAATAGGCGAACCCAATCAAATTACCCAAGTGGAATAGGAGCGTGCACCAAGACCGGTGACTTTTTAGGTAAGGGTCTACTAAGGCCATTTATGTGTTTGCATGTATTATGAATATGACATGTTATGTAGTTTATGTTCGTTATTCTTATTGATTATGCATGCGATATGGTTATGAAGTTGAAGTATGTTATTATGAATGTCATGTGCCATGAAAAATATATGTGTATGCTTATGTCATTAATGTATGACCTGAAGTGATATATGAATTAGGATTTGCATGTAAAAGGATGGTACTAGGGTTTGCATGAGATGGCATGGTGCTAGGGTTTGCACGAAAAGGAATGATACTAGGGTTTGCATGGAATAGCAAGAAGTTGAAGGTGTGCATGAAATAACATAATATTAGGGTTTGCATGAATTAACGTGGAGTTAGGGTTTTGCATGTGGATTAGGGTTTCATAAAAACATGCCTACATGGAATTAATGTTGCATGGGGATCTGAGTTGCATGGAAGCATGTCTACATGGATCTAGGGTTGGCATATGAATTAGGGTTTTCATGGAAGGGTGGTATATGTAAAGCTAGGGTTTGCACATGTGAGGTACGTGGAGTTAGGGTTTGCATGGGTGCTAGGGTTTGCATGGAAGCGTGGGTCATGTGTAGTTAGGGTTTGCATGGGAGCTAAGATTTGCATGGAGTTGTGGTTTACGTGGAGATAGGGTTTGCATGGAGTAGGGTTGCATGGGAGTTAGGGCTTTCATGGATTTAGTCATGCATGTTTGGGCAAATGTTTGTGAATGTCAAATGTTTTTGAATAAAATACTTAAGACACTAATATCTTAAAGTGGAAGATATTGAGACGGGACCAGCCGATCCACCGGTTAGGAATAGTGGTTAGGGTTTTACCCTATGTGTGACCGATCCACCGGTAACAATAGTGGTTAGGACATGAGGTCCTATGTGTATCCGGCCCACCGGTTATAATAGTGGGGGATCCCGAGCTCAATAAAGACAAACCAGATCGTCAATACTATTAAAAGATACTAATTACTTACAGTGGAACACCATGCGAGCAGGAACCAAGCCGATCCACCGGTTAGGAATAGTGGTTAGGGTTTTACCCTATGTGTGTCCGGCCCACCGGTTATAATAGTGGGGTGTTCCTGTTTTTGCATGGATTTGATGCGGACAGGAACCAGCCGATCCACCGGTTAGGAATAGTGGTTAGGGTTTTTACCCTATGTATGACCGGCCCACCGGTTACAATAGTGGGGTGTTCCTGTTTTCGCATGGATTGATATAAAAGGCATGGTGTGTATTGAATCTTAACAAAAGAAAGATTAAATGGTTAATCCGGACCTTTTGGGCCTTATGTGTGGACTGTTGATTATAAGTTATGGATTTCACTTTATGCTTCTATGTATCACATGTGTGGGTTATAATTGTATGTGATCATTATCCTACATGAATTAATGTGTTATATACCGGCCTTAGTATTCGGTTACCTTACTCGGTACGTAGCGTACTGATCACCCGTTTCATGGGTGCTGCTTATTCCCACGAGCAGAAGGCCCGTCTAATTTGTTGCAGGTAGGAGATACTTACCTTGATGCTATCGATGTCTACGGGACATCAGGAGGGGCAGAGTGATAGTTGGGCTGGATCAATCTTAGAGTGACGTGGCCGTTGTCCTTTTTAAATTTATGATTCATGTTATCTTTTATTATGTTTGAATTGTCGAAACAATTTTACTAAGGTTGTTTAGTTATTATCTGGAAAAACAATAGCCGGTATTTCGAATTATGTAAGACTTACGCGTACTCTGATTTCTGTTTTCATAAATTTGAATTTGTATGGTATTACTGATAATGTTTTCTTAGCCTTAGCACTTGGTACCAGAACGGTAGAAGTAAACTGGTCTGGTACTAAGTGTGGCGGTAACATCCCCAGAATTTACGATTTTAATTTATGAGTATTGCTTTAAAAAAAAATTTGTGTAAATTTTGGGGTGTTACACAAGCCACCGTAATGCCAGCAAGCCACCACAACCACCAACAATCCCTACACACAACAACCAATGGGGACCAACTTGCTAGCATTGAAAGGCACATAAAAGAAAGGGAAGAGGTTGGTAGAAGGAAGATCTCAATTATGTAGGAAGTGGCAACATTTTGATGATAATTTCCCTCAATTAAATATACTTTTTTCTGTCCATGATGTAGGCTATGTTTCCTAGCTTATCATTTGTTATTTAAATGATGTAATAGCTAGATTAGTAGATAATTACTTGTACACCATCCCAAGATTAGAAATGAAGCAAGGGATGGGTATAGGGACACACGATTAAGGGTGATGGGAGACATAGGTTTACTTTTTTGAGCTTATTAGAATTAAACTAAATTAGTTAGCATTTTTAGATAACTAGTTAATTTAAATTCTAACTAGTTTGTGCTGGTTAAGGTATGACTGAAATGTAACCAAAGATCCTCATACTCCTTATAAGTGTGGGAAATGGTTGAATAGAAGACACTTTTTATTAATTAAATCAAAAACGTTATTTGTCCCCGACTCTGAAGTTGGTGGGCTCTTCCTAACAGTGTTGCATGGGGACTGGACGAAATGCGGAAACGTCATTTCTTAAAAATTTAGGAAACGGGGACGACAGGAAACGTAAAAAAATTATATATATATATATATATTAAAAATAGATTAAATTTATTAAAATTAAGAGAGAAAAATAAAAAATTTCTAAAATTAATTCTTATACTAGTTAATTTTAATTATTAATAATTATTTTTAATAAAAAATTAATTAAATAATATTTTATAATAAAAATATTAATTAAATAATTTTAATATGAATTTTAATTCGAAAATGTTTCTGAAAGGTTTTCAGGATGGGGACGTTTTCGAGAGGGGGGACGGCACTCACAGCCTGTGAAGCATGGGGACTGCAATTAGGTGTCGTCCCCTGTCCCAGAAACTTCTTGGAAACTTTTCCACATTAAAATTTATATTAAAATTATTTAATTAATATTTTTATTAAAAAATATTATTTAATCAATTTTTTATTAAAATAATTATTAATAATTAAAATTAACTAATATATGAATTAATTTTAGAAAATTTTTTATTTTTTCTCTTAATTTTAATAAATTTAATCCATTTTTTTTTAAATATATATATATATAATATTAATTTTTTGACATTTCTTGCCATCCTCATTTCCTATACTTTTAAGAAATAACGTTTCCGTATTTTATCCCGATTTTGTTTCCTCGTCCCCGTGCAACACTGCTCACAGCTTCCTAGTAGTAGTAAACGACAAGAAAGCAAACCGATCCCGACAGTCGAATCTGAGTAGGGCTACTGACGAGTAGTGTTGTAAGGGGACGGGGACCGGGACGGGGACGGAACGAAACGTGGAAACGCCATTTCTTAAAATTTTAGGAAAAGGAGACAGTAGGAAATGTTAAAAAAATTATATATATATATATATATACACATATTATATATATATTTTTCAATTTTTTTTTCTAAAATTATTACTTATATTAGTTAATTTTAATTATTAATAATTATTTTTAATAAAAAATTTAATTAAATAATATTTTTTAATAAAAATATTAATTAAATAATTTTAATAAAAATTTTATCCTAAAAAACAGGAAACGTTTCAGAAACTTATGGGGACGGGGAACGGCACCTGACGGCCGTCCCCGTGCATCAGTGCTGACGACAGAAGCTTGGACTGAATATTTCAACGGACTCCGGTCATATCGTCGGCGTGCGCCGTCATATTTATATAATAATCTGTTTTTCAGATGCGCAATGCTTTTCATGAACAGCCTGACTCTTCATGCATACTTTAATAGGATTAAAAAAAAAAGTGTGTAAAGTGATGTACGATCAGACATTATTATATTTGCCCCAAAACAATGCTACATTTTCTTGTTTGCAAACAACGATTCGAGAGAGAAAAAAAAATACAGAATAAGTTTCTAATATATCACTTGAAGGATAAATTATCGAAGATAAATACAGTTTTTCATAGTTTCAAAATAATTTACAATATAATTCCTAAACCTTCAACAGATTTACAAATATAAATAAATCCTAAACCATGATAAAATCTAGCAATCTAAAACAAATAAAATGAATTCTAAACAAATTAAAAAAAATAAAATAAATAGATTAAATCCTTAATCCTAAACCCTAAAAAATATCTAAAATCAACCCTAAACCCTAAACCTAAGCCCTTGAACAAATATATATATATACACTCTATATCCCTACCGTTTTCTCATCAAATTATAATGATTTTTAGTAGAAGAAATAACATTAAATATTTAAATGATTAGAATCATATAAGTTTCTTCATAATATTTGTCCTTGCGGCTAGTAGATTTGGTTAAATACTATAATTGATACTCATAAATGATAGTATTCTTTTTGAAGTATTGATTTCGAGATGACCAAGGCCGCAATTCAATGACTTTATATCATCTTTTGGTATAAAGACCCTGATCGAGACAGAAAACCACACGCTTTTTTACTTAACTGAATCATAGTATTCAAAGATGTACGGAAAAGACACAACGAACGAAGCTCATCCGAACAGTCTGCTACAAGAAAGACAAACACTCTTTTATTGATACCACCTCATTCATTGCCAATGAACACGCAATTAATGTTCACGCGCCAGCAGACCGACGCTGAAATAGAAACAACGGCAGCAGCCACTCACGCAAAACCGACCGGCGGATAGAAAGTACGACTAAGATGACGATCAAACTATTGAATTGAAAAAGGTAGCGATGATTAATTTAATTTGGATTGAGCAGCTGCAGCACAGCCTCCACCATAACATTAGCAAGAAGGGTGGTTGGATCGCCGACGAGAATAGAAACAACAGCAGCTACGATTGATCGGCAAATCTTGAGAACAAATTTAGTTCGGCCACCTCCTCCTGGTTTCTTCTTCTTGGAGTACTTGCTTGAAATATCTGCTCTGATCGGCTCTTTAATTATCTCCAAGCACTCCAGAGTTGGATGTCCATTAGTAAAATTCTCCGCTGAGGTACTACCCCTTCTGCAGCCTCCGCTGCAGCGGCTGAGTACGCCGCCGCCGCCTCCGAGGCTGAGTATGCCTCCGCGTACGTCGCTGCTGTCTCCGCGTGCGCCGCTGCCTATTCCGCTGCCGCCCCCGCGGCCGAGTACGCCTCCGCTTCGGCCTCCGCTGCCTACGCCACGGCTGCTTCCACCTCCGCCTCCGCCGATGGGGAAACTGCTTCCACCGCTGCTGCCACTGCCGCCCTCCTTCATCTTAGCACGAGCCGTCTCCCTCAGGAGCTTCATCAAACAATAGACATGATAAGCAGCGTGCTCACCACCCCCATCATCAATGCATGAGTAACACCACCCGGGTATCTTTTCATCTATACCATTCATGAGCTAAGCACTCTGACACACGTCACAGTACTTGGACTCCTTCTTCAGTATGAAATTGACGGCTGGATGATCATCATCAGCAGCAGCAGGAGCTAGTACGGGGATCTCCGCCTTAAGCAAGGCACAGCGAGGGTGGAGATAGGTGCCTGTCTCTTTACAGTGGTAAACAAATCCCTCGACCCCCATACCGCAGGCGCTGCAGACTGAGGGGGCAAAATCTTTTGCTTTGCGGGACTTTTGATTTGCCGGCGGTGGTCCTTTGCAGAACTTGAGGTACTGACCTGGGCATACGTCGGGGGAAATCGTGTCGGTTGAGTTCATGCATTCCGTCTTGCAGCCGTTACAGTCATAGATCTGCCCATTGTCTTCGGGATACAGCCTGATAAACAGATTTGAGAGTGAGGTGAGACATGCCATTTCACCACCAGCACAAAAGTTACTGAATTACACGTATATGATTAATGAAGAATATAATATGGAGGACCAAGCTACTAGGATAAAAAATGACCGGTTTGGACACCAGGATTGAATCATTTTTGCCAGATCCCTGGGGTTGGAGGGGGGGTTCATGATAGATGTTGTAGGTTGATAGATCCGACGGCATTCGATAGGAAAATCAGATGAAAAGAAGAAGAAAGGGGGACAAAAAATGAAAAAAAACCACCAACGCCACTGCCAATAAAACAATTGGTCGACTCCCCCCATTCCATTTCCTGATGACATTGTTGAGGATAAGCAGCTAAATCGGGAGTCGGGGAACATGAAAACAGCATACCTAATTAAACCGCCCCAAAACGTCATGAAATTAACATTTAGATTATTGAAGGATCTCAAGCGAAGCAAAACACACAAAAACTATGCCAGATAGATACTTCATACGAAAAAGAGGTCAATTCAAGAGTAGATTTTGATTATTACGTACCTGTGCCCACTGTAGCACTTGTTCTTCTTCACTGCCATGATGAGAGTACGTGTGTATGTATTGTTGCTAATTTGAGAGGAACGTGTGCGTCTAGGATGTTGCTATAAATGGCTGTGACAATACAATGCGAGGATTAAAACCATATATATAGACGTCGTTCAGAGGGGACGAGGAACAAGGTTACAAGGGGAAATTAAATCACCGGCTAAGATGAGAGCCGTACTATTTTTATTCTTTCTCTCTCTTCAACGTGTCGAGTGCCGTCTCTCGATCAATACTTCATATTACTTCCTCTATGGTAGGTGACTTACTGGGGGTATGTTTTGTGAATGTAGAATATCCATCTAAATCTTTTATTCAATTGGATAAAATAAAATTAAATAATCAATTCATTAATATACCTGTACAAGTATTACTTCAAGTCTTGCAAAGTAAGATTGATTAACTTTGTTATAACTCCTTTCTTAGCTTTGAAGAGTTTCATAGCTACAAGTTTTTCTATAACACTTGCAACTATGAAGATATATAAACACATCATCATATCAATACTATATAAAATGATAGATAACAAATGTACCAATAAAAAATGCAAGCGAAAAAGCTCACTTTTATTGTTTAGTGTAGTTTTCTTTTTGCTTTTGATATGATATGTCATTGTTAATTTGATACTTATATTAATTATTGTTTTCATATTTCTGTTGTTGCAGATCTAATTCATTTTGACAAGCTGACTTAGTCTATTAGGTTCGGTAAATAGAACAATTAATTTTTAGGTGGCTGCTTATCATGATATTTGTATAATGTAATGACATCCTGTAGCTCTTTTTGTAATATATTTATATTTGATCAAATATTTTGTTATACCAGACATGTAATATAAACTATTTGTATGAATATTTAGTTGAATGTTTTTAGGCAAGTACTTAGAAAATTGTATCCACGTGTTAAAATGGATATATATGGATACAGATATAGGAATTGAGAAGATTGATATATATATAGGTGCAGAGTTTGAGAAAAATGTTGAAATGCGAATTATATTATTGAATATATAATTATGACATTTGCGACCAATAAATTATGTCGCTAATAATAAATGAATTTTAGTAGTGAAAGAAAAATTAGTTGATATTGGTGTGATAATTAATTATTTATTTAATTAAAAAAATTGATCGTTAATATTATTTACGATGATGTATTTTTTTTGTTGCTATTGTTTATAACGACCAACATTATACGTTGTCGCTATTACTTATAGCAACCAACATTATAAGCCGTCGCTATTACTTTAGTGACCAACGTTATATGCCGTCATTATTGCTTTAGCGACTAAAAAATTTTGATTGGTCGTTAAATCCTTTAGCGAGGAAGCAATAACGACCACCGACGACCAACAATTTATTTGGTCGTTATTGACATTAGCGACTAAATTTTAGTCATCAACGATGAAATTTGTTGGTCATTAAAATCTTAATTTTCTGTAGTGATCCATTTTCTTTTCTTTGGTTATAGAGATCAAGAATGGTCCATCATCAAATAAGGAATTTGTGTAAAGAACAACATAAAAAGAACTACCTAGAGAATCCAAATCAATTTCTCTCTTTTAGTTAACTAAAAATAATAATGTAAAAACTAGCTATGGTGAGGTTAGTGAGGACCATGGTCATGTACTGTCTATTGTATGACGGCGATAGCGCCTCCGGGTTGTCGATGTAAGCGGAGAAGAGGGTGCCGTAATCATTCCCGCCGATGCTGAACAGGTAGACGGCCCGCGACAGCAGCCTGTGCGCGCCCGCGTCGCCCATCCGTTTCTTTAACCTTCGGACCTTCAATTCAAAGTAGCCCATCTGCTTCTTCAGGTTCACCTGCCGCGTTAAGTAAACGGCTACTGTTATTACGCTCGCTCCATTAAATTAGTGATTTTATTCGACCGACAGGACGTTACTTACTTTTATGGAGTTATGCTGATTGCTGGAACACGTAATCCATTATCATTTACCCATGAAAGGATGAGAAAGAGAGATAAAGGAGGCTGCCATGAGAAAGAGAGATAAAGGAGGCTGCCATGTGCGTGCTGCTCGAGGAAAACGAGGCCGTCATCGCGAGAATGTCTTACAATCTTTCTGACTAACGAACTGCTACGTGCTGCCTCTTTTCTAGTACTTAATTTTACGGAACCGTACAGCCTGTGCTAATAATTTACTCTTCTGCTAAATAGTACTTACTTAGTAGCAGTATCTGATTCCAAATTAATAATGTAAAAACTAGCTATTGTTAATTTTTTACCATTCACAAGGGCAAAGATTGTGGCTAATTTTCTTTCTTCTGTGTTTTTATTTTGTGTACTTTGTTATTAATTTTTATCTTAAAAATTGTTAGGAAAGTGCACGAGAGTCTTATTCTCAAGTTGTTTATGCTAAAGATTGATTTGTTTTTTATTCTATTAATCATTTCATCATATCATAAAGCAATTCTAAATTTACATTTCAATTGGGTTCAAGCGAATTTATGTTTATGTTTAACTGGATCATGTTTAGTTATATTTATATCTGTCCATGTTTAACTAAGTGACTGAGTGCAATATTCAAAGTTGATTATCGACAATATGTATCTTATATTCTATACTATGTATTAATATATATTAAGGAAATTATTATTAATAAAAATGAGAGTTAATCCTATCAATTAGCCACTTTGGTATTACTCTCTCCCTATATTATACTCTTCCTAAATGAGAGTAGCCGGCTAATATTTCCCAACATTTCTTTCCACTCTCCCCTTTACAAACCACCAATCCTCGCCTTATATTTTCTTTTAAGAGTCCGCACATTAATGGCATTAATACACCAATTTGTAGCTTCCAAAACATAATAGAAAAAATCAACTTTATATGGTTGAATTAATAAGGCCAAGGGGCCTCGAAAGTAGTCAAAAATATATAAAATTGGTAAAAGAACAAGTAAAGAAACGTTGCTATCAATTAATCCTATCTAAATTTGCTTGAACATAAATATAAATTTTTTGTTCTATTAAACAAAGCCCTGGAAACATTGCTACCTATAAGCTCAAAGCTATCATATGTCGCAAAACACCATAAACAACACATGCCTAGTGGTAACACTAAGAAACAAAGGCTACAAGAGACGAACCAAGTCCGTAGGGGAACAAGACATGGGTTGAGTTATCTGTAATAATTCTTCTAATGTTGTAGACCTCAAAAAAAAAACTAACACAAGTATTTCAAATGAAGTAAAAAATAATTCGATACCCATAAATCTTAGCATCCTCAAAATCTATTTCATTAGAAAATTTACTTCAAATGGGCTACTTGAGCATCATGTGTGGCATCCTAAACAACATAATGTGTGGTTTTGGGCAATGAATGACATAGTGATCCCATATAAGGTTTAACAATACTACACAATGCAAAGTAGCTCATATCATATAATAAATACAAAGTTGGATTAGTCTAGAAATTACAATTTACCTCATAATATCGATAGCCATCATTTGACTAATTTCTAACATTCTCTTCTCAAAAGCAGCCATAGATTGATCTTTTTTCTGTTTAAGTTTGTCTATTTGACTTTGTAGACTCCATATATTATTATTTTTTGCTCATCTATCACTACTTCGAAAATAAAAAATAATAACGGGACATTAATAACGGTGGTTCAAAAATATATTTGTGAATCAATCTATCACAAATATATTAGCTAGTTTTGTACCTGTAAAAGTTTACCTTTCTTTGTTTAGATGTTCCTCTCGATGAAGTGTCATAATCGGTGTCCTTAGTTTATTCGTGGGTTGTTAAGTTTGAAGCTTGGTCTTTTCTAAAAGACCAGATATGTTAGCCTAACTTTTTCTTATGTTTTGCATTTTGTGCAATTAAGGCTAACTAAAAGGCTATAGTTCTATACCTATTGGGTCTTGGTTCCTTTCCTAAACTAGCATTCAGGGAGTAAGTGGATTTTTAGTTATCTCATGCCTTAAATCTTTCACTGACTTGATTGCTTAGCAAAAAGGAGAAACAACCTAATAATTTGTGTTCTGCATGTTGGAATCATTATTCTAGTCCTTTGTCATCATATATAATGCAACCTAACATTAAATTTTACCACACTAGGGCATTGTTGTTGATCTAGTTGTCGTTTCCGTAAATAAAATAAAGAAAATGACTAAATTGTGCTTGAGAAAATGTATTCTATTACCTATTGGCACTGCACAGTCCCTGAAAAACATTGTATTTGTTTGTCATCCTTTAAGATGTCATTAATACCCCCCCCCCCATTTTTATCTCAATATATTACTCCTCCCTATCTTCCACAATATTTAATGAGGCATTTTCAAGCTTTGTTTGCATATTCTATATGGTATTAATAGTAACATTAACTTGGATGAAAGAAAGGATGTGTAAACTTGATAAAAAAAATTCGATAGAGTTTATTCTTTGGATATAAATATAAATATAAAAAAAATAAAAAATTCAATTATTAAATTTGAGTATAGATATAGATAAAAAAAAGTCATAAATCTTATCTGTCTTTATATCCGTATTCATACCTAGATCTATTTATTCGATATAAAATTATATTTTTACCCTCATTTATATAATTTTAAATATATTTTCTAAGGATAAAAGTGAATATATAATTAAAATTTAACAATCTAAGTATATAATTCTAATTTTAAATATATTTTATTTTAAATTTAATGGATTTTATCTAAAATATAATTGGTTTTATCTAATAGATATGTAAATTGAAATACCCCAAAATTCTAATTTAGGAAACTATGACAAAATAAGGATTTATTAGGATAATTAATTAAATAAATTATTTTTGTTAAAATAGGAGGGATTTAACTAAGGCGAAGTTAGGAGAAATTAATAAATAATTTAATTAGGAAAAGTTTGAGTATTTTGCCAATTAAAATGGAATTTAGGAAAAATCTTTCAAAATCCCTAAATTAACCTAAAAAGAGAATTTTATTATTTTAATATTAATATTTTAAATATCCTAAAATACCCAAAATATATTAATTAACCCCAACCCACCTTTTTCCTTTCTTTTTCCTTTTTCCCTCTCTTCTTCCTTTTCTTTCCTTTTTCTTCACTTCCTTCTTCTTTTCTTTTTCTCCTCCCCCCAACCTGAGCTAGCCCGCCGTCAGCCCAATTTTGCCCCTTCCTCCTACGAGGCCTAGGCCAATGTCACCCCTTCTTTTTTTTCTTTTCCCGGCTGATCCGGCTTCTTTTTTTCCTTTCTTTTCCCCTGGACCGCCAGTCCAATCCCCCTCCCCTTCCTTCTTCTTCTCCCCCAATGCATGCCTGTAAGTCCCCCGATCGGCACTGAAATTTTTGCCGACTACCACACCGTCTGACCAGCCATTCCTCCCTTCTCTTCTCTGCTGACTTACCTATCATTTCGACATTGCCTGCCATTCCCTCTCCTGTGTGTTCCATCTCCTCTTCCCCGTTGAACATGGCCTACGAAGGTTGACCTGCGTCGGCCTACCTCGCTGGCGAGTGCCCCCATAACCCTTTCCCTCTACTTTCCCACTCCCCTTTTTCTTTTTCCCTTCCAATCGATCTATATATACCCCTGAAGGCAGCCATATTCGGGTTTTGATTTTGGCAGCCCATAAAACCACCGCCCAAAGAGACCATCATTTCTCTACTATTGGTCGTCGCCACCTCTCACTCCGGCCACCAAAACCTTCCCTGGACCACCCTCTACATAACCGAGCCACCCTCCTTCCTTGCCTTTCCCTACATGAGTGCCCCGGTCGTGCAAAGTCCCCCTTCCGAACAACCCACTTGGACTCTGCGCCGCACCTCGTGCCACTATCTGCCACCGATTCTTCCACTAAGACCACCACCTCTACCCCCTAAAACAATCAAGGGACTCTAATCTACCTCCCCATACCTCCATCTCCTCCTGCTTCCCTCTCTCCTAGCCTCTACACCCATCTCTCCACCTCTCTTCCTCCTCCGCCACACCGCTGCCGGCTCCACCACCAAGCCTAGGTGGTATTCTAATTTCTTAACCCTTAACTCTTTTTTTTATATATAAGTGTTAATGATTTTTAATATTAATAGTATTATTATTAACTATTATTATTATTGTTGTTGTTGTTGTTGTTGTTTTTGTTGTTGTTGTTGTTATTATTATTATTATTTATAACTCTTATTTCAGAAATATTTTTAACTAATGGTATTATTATTTAAAAGACTACAACTTTACTACTACTACTACTACTACTACTACTACTACTACTACTACTACTACTACTACTACTACTACTACTACTATCATTATTATTATCATTATTTTGTTACTAATAATATTAATATTAACTTTAGCCATTATAGTACTCTTACTCCTTTTCATGCATAACATTATTATTATTATTATTATTATTATTATTATTATTATTATTATTATTATTATTATTATTATTATTATTATTATTATTATTATTATTATGCTATTACACTTGACCATATTATCACCAAGGCTACTATTATTATAATTTCTAGAACCTTATTAACATTATTCTCAAGATTGAAAATATTATCACTGTTACTACTATTATCATTATTATTATTAGTATCGTTATTATTATTACTACTACTACTAGCATTATTAATATAAGTATCATTATGGTCGTTACTTTTATGTCATTTACATCACTATTATTATTATTATTATTATTATTAGAGTTTGGGCCGATATTAGTATTATTACTAAAACTAACAATAATATTTTTATTAGTGATATTGAAACTACTACTATTAATACTATGAATATCATTAAGGCTTACTTTGGTTAGTAGTGGCATGATTAATTATTTTGAGAAATAATAACCCTACTTTTATTTATAAAGCTACTATTATCATCGTTAGCCCTAATAGTAGGCCATAGTAGGGGTAAGATATGAAATGTTGGTAATTTTGGTAAGAGGGAGATTAACCCATAGTATTTCCCTCTTAATAGGTGAATCAAGTCAAAACCCTAAGGAGGCGTAAGAGCGTACTCCAAGCCGGACATAGTTTTAGGTAAGCATGTAGATAAGGCCGCATGTGTGCTATGTGTCTTATATGCCTTAGATGTCCCGTATAATTATATGTCATGTACTATATGCTATTATCTTAACTGTTTTATGTGTAGTGCGACTTGGAATAGAGGTATGTTCATGTGATCTCTTTTTGTGTATGCTAATATGGATATGCTGCAAGTTGTGACGTGATGTAATGTGGCCCTTTAGGACATGCATACTAGGATATTTAATGTGGTGATGTAGGATGGGGGCATGAAAAAGGAAAATGGGAAAGTAAGATAACAAAGGGGAAATAAGTTAGCTAACATAAGTAAGAATGACCTAAATAATCCATAATCCATGAGTGGTGAATAAAGGGGAAAGTTAAATGAAATGAAAGAGTGAGAGAATCTAGGGGTTGTGTGGGAGGAACTAGAGTTTGCATGGGAATTTTAAGGTTTTGTAAGAAAAATATTGAGGGTTTTGCATGGGGCGGTTGGAGTCCGCATGGGGGCAAACCTTACCTATGGAAAGTTGCCTTGGGGCGTGAGGAAGGTAATAGAAGTGTCGCTTGGGTGACTAGAGGCTTCGGGTAAAAAATAGTACGTGGGATAGTATAAGGGTGCATAGGAGATCGAGCTAGGGTTTGGGAGGAAACCCTAATTTAAGAAGGTTGGAAAAGAAAAAAAAAAGAAAAAAAATAAATGAGGGTGAGTGAGGTATAAAGTGAGGGTTAAATCTAAGGGTCGTGTCATGTGGGGTGTTAAAATAGTTTAGGTTATGTGAGGCAGAGAAGAATGGGCCACATAGGGCCAAATTAGGGTTTTTGGAGAAAACCCTAGAGAGGACTATAAATGGACTCAGTGGTTTGAGGTAGTGGGCCTTGACCCACACACCTCAGAATTGGGCTTCTAGTGTGAGGAGTGGAATAAGGAAGGGATGTTGGGGCTGTTAGGAGGTGCCGAAGACTCAAGATATGGGATGAGCCCTTTAGGGAGGATAAAAGTAAAAGGTTGGTGGCATGCATGTCAAGGGTGAAAAATTATCGAATAAGACACTAATTATTTAAAGATAAAGATTATTGAGCCAGGCCCAAACCGGTCCATCGGCGAATTAATAATAGTAGCTAGGAGCCGGAGTGTTCTGCATAACCGGTCCACCGGTAAATAATAGTGGCCAGGTGCATTTTGCCTTGCATGACCTTTCCATCGGCTATAATAGTGGGGGTTTCCATGTTCAACAAACCAAACATAATGATGATAAGACATGGAAAAGACATGAAGTAATTATAGTGAAACACCATGAGAGTCGGGGCCAAACTGGTCCACTGACAAATAATAGTGGCTAGGAGCGTTTTGTCTTGCATGACCAGTCCACGGGCAAATAATAGTGGGATTCCGCACTCGTATGGATTGATAAAAGACTATGGTGTGAATCTACTATATTTATCAGAGATCTAAAGAATAAGTTTATCCGGACCATAGCCGGTTTTCATCATATGTATTATTGCATGTCGTCTATGTGATTATGCCATGTATGCGATGTAGTATATTTTTGTATGTTTGGCCTTAGCATATAATTACCTTACTCAGTACATAGCGTACTAACCACCCGTTTCATGGGTGCTGCTCATTCCCACGAGTAGAAGACCCTTCTGACTTGGTGCAGGTCGTTGATTCTATCCTTGATTCCTACGACACATACGAGGCATCGGGCGGGGTTGAGAGTTTAGCCTGGACCTAGCCTAGGGGTCGAGATTGACATGGCCGGAGTCTATCTTCCATTTTTTCTTTCTTGTATCGTTATATTTAGTTTTATTCTGACGTATGATGTTTTCTGTCCTTTGGAACTTTAACACCATACTTTTGGGTTGTACCTCTTTTGGTTATCACACACTGATTTTCTATATGGTTAACAACTCATTTCTTTTATGGAATATCGTTTTAATTAGTGACTCGTATTTGATATCTTTTCTAATCAGCCTTAGCACTTGGTAGTGGAACAGTAGAAGTGAACTGGTATGGTACTAAGTGTGGCGGTAATATCCCCACAATTTACTTTTTGTTATTTCATTTCTGCCAAGCCTTTCTATTAAACGAAAATTTTCAGTTGTAAATTTTGGGGGTATTACATAAATGAATATAGATATGGATATAGAGGGAAAAAAATATCCATCGGATTTAGATACTGATATAAGTATAGATTTTTTTTATCGGATTTGGGTAATGGATAAAATTAAATGTTAATAATATAAGTATATAATTCTAATATTAAATGAATTTTATTTTCAACTTGATGGGTTTTATCTAAAATATAATGGATTTTATCTGATGGATATATAAATAGATATGGATAAACGTATATATATATATATATAGATATAGAAGGAAAAAAAATATTCATCGGGTTTGGATACAGATATAGGTATAGAAAAAAAATACTCGATGAGTTTGAGTACGGACATAGGTATAGATTTTTTTATCGAATTTAGATAATAAAGATAATTAAATTTTAACAATCTAAGTATATAATTTTAATATTAAATTAATTTTATTTTAAGTAGTACACATCCACCCATGAGGGCTATGACCCACCTCCCCACCTTTCGGTAACTTGCCGCCACGCCCGCACGGGCGTAGCTCAGTTGGCTGAGGCACGGGAAGTTGATACAAGTGGTCATGGGTTCGAATTTCGTGGTAGCCGCAGAGTGGGAGTTTCAACCCTCCTATGTGGGGGTGACTCCTTGTGGGCACCACGGACTGACCACCGTGAGCTTGGCCGCCGAGTCACCGTGATTTACCTCCTCCACCAATGTCGGACCGGTCGTGGGGGCTCTGAGGGCGAGGGTATCGCCTTTTGATACAAGGTAACTTGCCGCCACTTTATTGTTTGTTTATATATATATATATATATATAGGATTATTTTTTTATTAATCCAAGTTAACAATAATTATTTTTAAATATTAAAAAAACAAAGAAGACATACTGACGCGTCCACAAACATCCCTACCTGTCGGCTGTCAGCAACTTGACGAATACGCCCACCTTACTGTTTGTTTGGATATATATATATATATATATATATATATATATAATACCTGGGAGGGAGAAGTTGTGGAGGAAAGTATCTGAGTGAGGAAGGAAAAGTTGGGAAGGAAAGGAAAAAGTCGTAAAGGGAAGCAACAGAACAGGAGGAACAAGTTGTGACGGATGTGATACCATTGGGAACATTCACCTCACGTGCTGTGGTGGGGATTGAATGTATTTGGAAATTTTTTTTATAGTTCATTTAGGTAAAATTAATAGGATAAAAATAAAATAATTATAAAGTACTTAGTTCAAAGTATAAAATATTATATACATATAATTATACTAATATATACACCTAATTATATATAAATATACAGGTAATATTATTTATATGTATATGTATATTGAGATACTAAAAAAATAGACTAAATATTAAATAAATTGACTAACTTTAATTACTTTAATCCAAATGAACCACCAACCATTTTTTCCAATGTATTTTATCGAAGAAGGGAATAACCACCCAATGTAGTAGGCGCCACCAGGAGGTACAATATATCTTAGCTATCATAATTGCCTATTTTCTAATCTAATGCATGTCGTAGTAGCTTTATTTATTGCTGGAAAATCTTCCAAAGAGAATATTAATGGTATTTTTTCATGGTTTATTGACCTTCGGTCTTAAAGTGAGCGACAAATGTCGAGAAGCGGCGGTATAATTCTTACGAGAATGTTCAACAGCTAGTTGAATTAGTACCGGTGAAATGATGATTTCCCTGACTCTATAGATGGTATCTTCTCAACATAAATGTTTGAGTTTTCCTTTTGGGGAAAAAAAACCTGTGGTCCACCCAACTGAAAGTAATTATTTTTAGTCCACCACGTCTAGTATTGAGTCCATTTATTATTTGTTCTGAAGCATCATTTTATACGTAGAATACCATAGGTTAGTATTTTCCAAGCCACGCTCAGCTTGTTGGTTCGTAATATGGCGTGGAAGATATTTTGAAGCTTCTCGTCTCTGGTCTAACTGATTCGAAAGTAGACGTAGAAGAAGTTTTGCAACTCATCTGCGTCGGTGGCTCTAGCTCCTCCATTGGGCATGTTTTTGCTACCATTTGACAGCGTTTTACCTCATTTGTGTTTCTATTCTTAGCATCGAACTTGTCGATGCTTGCGTCGTGAACTGAAGCTCACTGACGGCTGTGTTTGTAGGCTTGTTCCTGCCCGTCATTTTTTGTTGCTCAACTTTTCCTGCTGTAAAAGTGGTACTATACTTTGCTTCTCTTGTCTGCTATAAGTTTTGAGTTGTTATTGAAATTAATCTTACGTTTGAATCTAATTCAGACATTTTGTTGCAGTTTGGGGGTTGTACGGTAGAGTATCCAAGTGCTAAACTTTTTACTTATTTCCTAATTTTCATTCTGGTTGAAACTAGAATCAAGTTAGGAAGCTGAGTTTATGTGTTCTTCTGTAATGTAGTTTGAGGAAGAATTATCAAGCCCATTTTCATGGACAAAGAATACGTAACCGTAAGTCATGCGGCTGATTTCTTTCGCACATGTTATCATTAATTGCTAAGGTTGCAAAATATCATGTGTATCTGTAACCGTAAGTTTTGGTTTATGACGACATACTTGATTTGCGACTATAGTAACTCACTTTGAGCAGGTGCAGTTAAATGTCTATTGATCTGAAGTAAGCAACAAATGTAATTTTGAAGGTCAAAATTTATTATAAAGTTTGGAGTTTATTTGGTTCAGTATAAACCAAAAAAAATGGAGAATATGAATGGAAAAGTGAATTTTGAAATGATAACTGGACCTAGCAATTTGTTCATGATTGTCCTCATTTTGATATGTTTGGGGCCTCTTTCTTTCTTCAGAACTGGTCAATAAATGTCAATTGTTTTTGCATTAATGGTAATCTTATCTTATGGAAGATTATAAGGTGGATTGGTGTTTTCCTTTTGGCAATAAAATATTAGAATAAAATAAAATTTGTATTAAGCTTTTTCTATAGTGGATTGTTGACTATAAGGAATTGCCAATAGCTGCTGGTAGGATTCAATATTGTGGCTTGGTGGAAGTTAAAGTTAATGTTAACCTGATTAAGAATAGGATGAAACAACAGCAGTCCTTAGTTATTTGTACAAGAAAATGCATTGCGAAATGAAGGCCACCTAAGAGTAGGGTAGGTTATTACGTGGATTTAATAGGATGATGGAGCATGAAGTATGTTTGACGGGGTTTTTATTTTTTTCACTTTGGTTTGGTGGTTCCCAAGCAATTATGGGTTGATGCTAGTTGTTTTGTTAGTTTGTAGAGGACTATGAGTAATTGCAGTATTGAGATAGTTTCATCTTTGGAGGGTAGCGTATTTAATTTTTTGTCCTAACCTTATGCTTATAGGATTTTGCTGTATCCTAGGCTTTATTGGTTAGAGGAGTGTTGGTGTTGCAGTATTTACATGACGTATGAAGTTTGCTTCAGGGTACTATGGTTGGGGTTACATTAGATGCATAGATTTTAGGTTGAATAGCCCCTGCACATATCGGTATATGGTTGTATTATCTAGGTCATAGCTCGCGAAATTTTTTATGTTTTTGTTTGCCCCCGTAAGTAGGGGTGCATGAATAGGGAAATACTAGAACAAAATCATCAACTAAATGAACAACAATATTAAATGAACATGCATACATGTATCATTCGGTAGTAGAGAAAATAACTTTATTTTACCTTGTGTAAGAAGGACCATACCTTTTTTTCATCGCATTCACCAGCCTTGTATATCCTGCTATGCAACAATAGTTGGAATGAATACAAAATACCTATCTTTAAGATCTAACCTGAACTAGGTAGCTTTGATAGGTTTAGTCTATTAAAACTTAGATAAAATTGTGCGAATTAAATGTTATTATGATTTACATGATGTTAGTTATAAGTTATTGAAAAAAAAAATGACTATACTAAAACAAGAAAATCTATTTCAACTGAACATATTGATAAGGGAACCTAGAATGTATTGTATATGTCAAACAACTTGTATGAATTTAGATATGTTAAATTTTCTTTGATCTTTTATACTAAAAAATGATATATATATATATATATATATATGTATATATATATGGTTTAGGAATCTCCATGATTTGAGTCATAATTGTTCTATGTTGTAAACGTAAGGCAGACATTTGGAGTTTCTCCCACATGTATGTTGTAATAGAGTTAGATTAATTTTTTTTTATTTCACTAAGTAGGGAATTGTATTAAATTTTGTCCTTAATATGACCGAATTTTTCCCCACTAGTTTTAACTATGAAATGGAACAACACACAGTACATATAATTATCCCTGAATGTACATCGAAAGTTTATAAGTGTACAATAAATGATACCTATATGTACAAGTGCATGTCAAAACGTTATTTATTAGGTTTTTTCTTATTATTTTCATTTGCTGATAATGAAATTTGAAAATATTTCCTCTAATAAATCTGAATGGAAAAAAAGACTGCAGCCCATCCTCATAAAATTAATTTCTGAGGGTCCGTCTCTTTTAGTATTGAGTCGAATTTATTTTTGTCCCGAACCAGGCACGTATACGTCCAAATACTTCAGTGTATTCTACTCCAAACCACTTGGGTGTGTGGCTGGGAATTAACCGTGTATAAATATTTATTTTTTCAACGATTCTTTGTTAGGGTAAATTTGTTGGCAGTCTTCTTCATCCCTTATCTTGAGTGAAAAACCCTCCAATGTTGTCCCGTTTATAATGAATGTCAGTGCAGTCCTCAACCGTTCTTCTCCTTCTTCATCCCTTATCTTGTTTTTCCTAAATCCATCCCTTTCCTCTTTGTCTTTGTGCTGGAAGTAAACCGGCTTTAACCCTTCGACCTTGTAATTTGACATAATACATGTTCAATTTAGATGTTGTTTGTCTGGTAAATGATTGTCCAACTACTTCGGTTTCTGTCTACAATGGCTTAATTATTTATAGTTTTTGTGAGATTTTGTGAAATTTGATTTTGTTGTGTTATTGTTCATGCTAATTTGTAGCTGACATTACAATTTAAAGATGTGTGATTGCAACAAATTATTGTTTCTGTGGATTTGAAGTATGGTTGTGACAGTTTGGGGTTTGATTATTGTCGCCCATTTTGTATTCATTACTGATTGTGGGGGGAAGGTATAGAATTATGGTTGTGCAAGTATGGTGCTAGAACCTCCTTGAATGGTGGTTGTTGCATTGGATATTTTTTTGAAGACTTGGTTAGTAGTTGTGCTCATAATTTAAAATCCTTCGTCTTTTCGGATGATTTCTTTTATATAAAATGTTGGTGTATTAGAGAGGGAAGTTAATAAGGATAGTTTGCCATTCAATTGTACTATTGATATAGATACACATGATTGCGATTGGATAATTAAGTTTGCTATTGCTGTTTTAAACCTTTGTAACTTATATGTTGGCTAATAATGAATAGGTTTATGGAGTTGTGTGGATGTAGGCGTATGTATATGTATTTGCACTATGGAGGGTCGTTCATTGTTAAGGGTAAAAAATCCATTGATTATGATGGTGGTAGTAAAAGTGGAGTGATAATAGATGATGGTATGAGTGTTGAGGAGGTTATTTCTGTTTGTTGCAAGAGGCTTAATATATCTTCCGAACAGAAAAATGTTTGGTATAGCTTAAAATTTGATAGGTCAATCCTTATGCCACTGGTTGATGATGCTTCCCTTGTGGAGGTTTTCAAATTCAATGAAGAATATGGCTTTGCCTATATCATAGCAGGAAGTGTAGAAGTGATCACAGATGATAACTTGCTGTAAGTTCTTTACAATGCTTATTTTATATTATTAATATTTTGAGAACCGTGTTCTTTAGTTTAATGTAATTTATAATGATGATTATTTCAATTTCATCTGAAGGTCATCCCACATAATCAGAGATAACCCAGGCTGCTCAAAATCTGATATGGGGTCTAATGGATTGAAAGTAAATGACAATAGTTATGAAAGACAACTCAAGGGGTGTTGAGATGGGGGTTCGAAGTGCTGCTTGTGTTACTCGTACTTGGGTTGGTAATGTGATGTCCAATGTTATAAGTGGTGAAGGTCAAATATTTGAAAGTGCAAATTCATTCCGAAGCTGCCTTTACAAATATTCTATAGCATGTGAGTTCCGTTATAAATGGGTTAAGAATACAAAAACCCGTTTGATTGTGAAATGTTCACTAGATGATTTCCCTTTCATCATTAAGGCATATACTATTCAGAATACATCAATGGTTAAAATTAGGGAATTTAATGACTCTCACCAACACAAGGTCGGTGACATTTGTGCATTACATAAGCCACCTTTCTCTTCTAAATTAGTCAGGGCCTTATTCTTGGTAAGATTAGGAGTACGTCTAACTATAGACCTAACGAAGTCCACAAGGATATTGAGAGGGATACTAGCATTCAGATTAATTACTCTCAAGCTTGGTCTGCAGTTGAATGTGCTAAATCTTTTATCCATGATGATCCAAAAGATCACTATAAGATGTTGGATTGGATATGTGATCATGTGAAGAAGAGCAATCTTGGATCTGTTACCTTTGTTGTTGTTGAAGATTGCAAATTTTCACAACTATTTATATCTTTTGCATCGTGTATCCAAGGATTCTTGTTCGGTTGTAGACTATGTATTTTTGTGGATGTCGGGCATCTTAGTGGTCCATTTGGTGGGACAATGTTGTCTGCATGTACTGTTGATGCAGATAACAGAATACTCCCTTTAGCTATTGGCATTGTTAGTTGTGAAAACTACAATAATTGGCATTGGTTTTTGAAACAGCTGAAGTTGATTATTCGGTCTTTAGAAGTAGTTGTCTTATCGGACAGGCATCCAGGGATAATAAGTAGTGTTGCTAAAATTTTTGGTGAAGAAAACCATTGTTTTTGTTTGAGGCATTTGAAGGAGAACTTTAACAGTGAACTGATGAAGTTAGGGATTACTAGGAGAGTAATGAAGGAAAATGTATCAAATTTATTTGATGCCATTGCATATGCCAATACATATTTTGATTTCAACATGTGTATGGCAAATCTTCAGGTATTTAATATGAAGCTAGCAGAATGGGTGAAGAATACTAAGCCCGAACATTGGGCCCGAAGTAAATTTCCCAAACCACGATGGACTTGGATGAACTCCAACATTGCTGAGTCTTTCAATTCATGGATGAGGAATGAGAGAGTTTTTAGCATACCTTCACTGTTGTTAGCCTATTTTGATAAACTTGCGATGAAGATGCTGAATGTGAAGAATGAAATATGTAGATGGCATACCCCTACAGGTCCTTCTATTGAGAAAATATTGTACTGTAACTACATGAAGCGCTCATGTGTTATGAGGTCTATTAGGTATTCCCATTTAATGTTCAAGGTTGAAATTATGGCTGCACAGCTGACTGTGGACTTGACTAAGAGGACTTGTAGTTGTGGAGAGTGGTAAGTCACCGGAATCCCATGCGCACATGCTTGTTATGTGCTTGATCAGCTGAAATATAGTTTGTATGACTATACCGATTCTTTCTATAAGAAGGAAGCATAAGAATTAATATACCAAAACTCCATAAACCCTGTAGAGACTCATGAACTTCCTTCCTTAGAGCCAACAACCGGTATGCTAATAATTAGGGACGTTGATGATTGTGAAGGTAGCAACTTGTGTATTCTGCCCCCCATTGTGAAGAAAACTCCTGGTAGGCCAAAAACCAGAAGGATTGAATCTTAGTTTCAGGATATGTCTACTGTGTACTGCAGTCGATGTGGAGAAGCTAAACATAACCGTCAGACATGCAGGAGTCAAGTAATTTGCAATAGGGATGAACTCCCTAATGCATAGGGTGTATGAAATTGTAATGTGGTGATTCCCAGTTTTTGATCTGTTGGAGAATGTGGACTGTGAACAACATATGGTAATATTAGTTGAGAATAATGTTGAATACATTAAGTATAGTTATATGTAAATAACAAACCTACTGACATCATTATATGTTCTTCTTTTCTATCAGGTGAAGGGGAACCCATAATATCGGACATATGTTTTTTGTGTTACCAGGCTTCCTAATTAAATGAAGGCAGAAGAGAATAAGGATGACATATTGATATATGTCAGCTAGTAGTGTTAATGAGGCACTTCTTTTGGTACGAATTTAGATCTCGAGCATTTATTGTTAAATTTTTTACATTTGGTAGCAAATATAATTTTTGGTGTTACAAATGTTATGGTTACGTCCATACTATTTCGTATACCACTGTCTGGGACTTGTTGTAAGTTTTTTGTTTTCCACTAAGGTGTATATTGATGAAAATATCATGTCATGTTTAGGTATAGTTTATCTTGCACCTTAAAATTTCAAAAATAGAATATAATAACCTGAGAGGTTACTTAAAATACAAGACTAAAATGTCAGTAGTAATGATGATGATAAATCTGATGAGATATCCCATACTGCTATACATATCCTTCTTTGTTGAAAAATGAAGTTCTTGTTTTTCACTTCAGGTCTTTTTGATAAAAGTAATAGAGATGGATGAGAAGTTCAAGGCAAATGTAAATGACTTTTAATCTGAAAGGGGAACAATTTTCATGAAGGTATTCAGAGGTTGTTGGAGAAGGTAAAATAGTTATAAGGTCATTTTCTTTCATGTATTTTATGGTTTGAAATTGCATATGTATGTGTTGTACAAAAATATGTTCGCATTTTGTAGGTAAGTGTTTTCATGAACTTTTCATTTTAGTCCTTGTTCCTTTATTTTTATTGGAATGAAGGTATGGAAATGGGGTGCATTTTTAACAAAGGCCATTATTAGGTGATGGCACCAAATTGGGAAACATTTTTTAGTCTATCCATACCAGTTTAAGTCTCTGCCCAAAGATGCCTTATTCTTATCCTTGCAACATCTATGATGATAACTGTGTCGTTATACCTGCCGTATTTTAATTATTCGATGTTGTTACTTTCTTTCCATCTGTGAAGTTATTAAGTTTTTGGATTCCAATTCCATTTACATTTATTTTACAGTGTCTACGTCTTTAGAGGCTTTGAGGTCCACTCCGTATGGAAATGAAGTGTGTTATTTCCTAGGCGATTGCTGTTTTTGAAACCGACTTTGTTAGAGACCGAACACTCATGGATTTGACGAACCTTGTTGTCGATGCTTCCCCTGGTGTTCCATTATTAGTTCCATCTGTATAACAGTATGGTTATGTACATTTAGAATGTTTTTGGTAGTGTTCATATGTTGTATATGGTTACTTTTGTGTATGTAGTTTGAAAGTTAATGTATATATGAATGCCATATGATTCCAGGCTCGTGGAATGAAAAAATTCATACTGTTTTTGAATATTCTGAAAATTGTATTAAATTTTTGCTACCCCACCCTTGTTGGACACAAGTAGCCTGTTTTGATGTTTAATCTTCCTTTCAGCTTTAATTTGAATGCTTCCATGTGTTTGGGAATACAGATACCATCATCCCCCGTATTGGTGTTGGCCAGTTGGGAAAAATAACCCTCGATTTGGGGTTTGTGGATATGGTCGAAGAAATGTTCAGTAGGATGTAATAATAGAGCTTCAAAATATTTGACAGGTTTGGGGATATTGTATAGTATCCTTGTCCCAGTACGACCTTTACCATCCCTAAATTAAATTTAAAATGAAGTGTGATATTTTTTAGGGTGTATGAAATTGCCTTTAAAATTATTTGCTCCTTTTATAAAATTACAGCTACGGAAAATCTACAGAACGTAAATACATAGGATATAATTCCCAAAAATCAATATTACTTGCGCCAGGAAAAAATTGAACGTAAGAATGCATAGTTACGTCAACTGGCATTTATTACAACCACCAAAGGAGTTGCATTTATGAACGTAGAAATTGACCAATATCCACGACTTTAGGATGTCATATATTAATTGTTTGAACGTACAATAAATTATTATTTGAAATACTATTACGTGCCGGCACTTTCTGTTATGTGTTTTCCAATACGATTATTAAATGACTACACCACTTGGGTGTAAAATTTGTTAATTAAATGTAGTGGAGATCATGCACGTAAACTCTGAATTGTAATATCTACGGACATTAGATTCTCATTTACTGTGTTGCAACATTTAATGTCATCGTATGGATGTGATTAGGAAAGTACCGTTTGCCATTGTATTTAGGTGATAACATTCAATCAGTTATAGTTATCCTTATTATATTGAGCTACCCTTTAAAATTATTTTTTGACTTTTTACGTTTGACATTTATATTATGTGAGAGAGCATGCAATTTTTATACCCTCTATGCACAAGCAACCGTTTGTCCTCCCATTAAAGTGGATAACTAATCTTCTAGGTATGGCTTTATCATGCTTGAATTGAAATACATAATCGTAGTCTTATTATATTTCAAGTTCTTTGTTATTATTATTTAGGTTGAATTAAGTCCTTTTCTTTGATGTAATTTGTTTTCTCTTTTAGTCATGTTAGTGAACCCTCTATCATTACAATATTCACTACAATTACAAAAGGATGGTATTATTTTTGAAATTGGCCGAGTGACTTACAAAGTTTGGTCTTTTAATGATCTACGACATGGTTTCAAAGATATGTGTATGAGGTGTCACGTTCCCATATGTGGGTTGGTTATGAAATTACATTATGAAAAATTTTCCGGTGACAAAATTCCAATTGTCAATGGGGAGTCTGTTATTACAATGTTCAAAGATATGCACTCCGTTGGCAACTTCACGATTGGTGTGGATTTTTATCTACCTACTGATAATAAGCTGTCCCTAGGTAATTATATGCAACGATTTTAGTTTTATTACAGTAGTCACATGTACATTTTTCACTGACTATGATGACTGTGGGTGGTATTTGTTCGTTTTTATTAATGGTATACCATTTCTTCATTTTCTCAATCTTATGCAATTAACGTGAATTTTTTTTCCCGTCAGTTGAAGTAAATGCTTTAAATTTGAAGTAACTTGAGTGATTTGTTTCATTAGTATGTAATGTTCGTTCTGTGAGTATTAAAATGTGACCCTTGAGCAAGGACTTAATAATGTGATAATTAAATAAAATTGCAGTCTTAGGAAACAAAAAATGAATTTAATGTTATGTCATAATAATCATAATGAAATTGCTAACAATTACATACACAGGAAGTATGTACTTCTATGTGTACATTTCATTTGAAGTATACGTACAATTAATACAATATAATTGTACATAATCGTTAGTGTACGTGTACATATTTGTGAAATTACTACTGTTCGTTTATCAATTATTACACGTACTTATATAATGTAATAGCCGTACATTTATATTTATATGCATGTACATGGTCCGCAAATTACATGCACTGATCGTCCTATCATGTTGAACAAATCATCTGTACTTTTTACAAACGTCAACTGAAACACAACCGTTTAAAGAGTGGTCCAGCATCACATTTGCTATCACCTAAAAGAATAATGCGGAACAATGTTTGACCATTATTTCCTTACAATCCAAAATCAGGTTGTATGCAACATAAGTTTGTTTACTTGGACCCTACTGTCAGGACTTTACATATGAAAATAACAACCTACACGAAGTTACGATGCATTACAACTTCTGCATATCCTTTTCAGCTATGTAAGCAGGTCCATATCAAAAGTTCCAATGATGCACCACCCTCCACTACCTACACCAACATCAGACAAGTAACAACCTAGTAAAAAATTAAGACTCATTTCTCGACTAAAAAAGGAAGTAAGATGTTGACACTTATTCATGAAATATGTTATTAAAAGGTCCATCATCATGTTACATAGTCAAAATCTTACCATTTAAGGAGTTACACATGGTGCAAATATTTTATCACGGACCGTGTTTGCTTCTGCAAATAATAAGGAGCCCATATAGTACAATCTATAGTGGATACCATGCCACTGTAGAAGTCAAACTCAACGATTATGTATCATATCTCAATATGGACGAGGATACCAATCAAATCATAAAACACCCCAAACTATTCAAACCTACTAATAGGAAATTATAATACATAACAGTAACTTACTATATCAAGTTGAAATGTCATCCTCCCATCCCATAAATCCATATATGCTATTGACCATAGTCCGCAATCGTCCCTATAAATACATGATATTTATTATGCACAATATTAGTAGTTTCCAACTACACACATGGTCATACTAGGTAAGCACATATAAAATGAGCGTACTAAAGAAAGTATTACGTTGTTGCACACTTTGGTACTTCACCATGATGTCTTGCCAAATGTGATACTACATCTGCTCTGTTGTGTTTTGCTTTTTGAAGAACATACCCCATTACAATAGTCTTATGTGCAACATAAGAAACGATGTTAGGAATGGCAAAAAAAACAAACGTAACAACTACTAGGCAAAATAAGTTTGTTGGGACCCACCACAAATGTATATGTGACATGCAAACATGATTGCATTGACTTTATTAATGATTATCATGTAACATATATGACTAAGCAAGTGTATACATGGAAATCATGTGCATCGGTGGGGTTTGCCCATTTTTTCTTATTTCATGGTGTGGTTTGCATAGTCTTAGGATTAGTAATAAGTAGTATTATGCTATAAAACCAAAAGTATGAAGGTCATGCAATACGGTAGTATGAAAAACCAAGTTCTTCAGAAGCTGTCTGTCCTGGGAAATTACGGTTCCCACTTCGACAGTCAAGGATGTCACATCTTCCATCTCGAGTAACATTTAGAATCAGTGATTAGGAATATACCATTTCAACTACGAATAAATCAGTTAGTGGAAAATCCCTCAATATGGGATTACAAACATTCCTTATTTGCTTTCTCGAGTCAGGAGACAAACGTTGAGTTATGATTCCTCCCTGCTTGTTCATGAGAGGTTTATATCATCACAACTGAAATTATTCCATCATCATGTTACAAGGTCAGCAATTACTTACAAACTGTGTAGGGCTAATATATATCTTTCGAGATTTATTTCCCATTGAATCAACTCTTTGATTGAAAACTGCATAGAACATCTGAATAACCTACACAGACAGAGACATATATATAATTATGATGTAAAAGTATACTTATTACAAAATGGTATCCAATTTAGTAGTATCACAACATAATGTACATAGATATCCAAGAATATGAGGCATAACATTACCATGTTGTTAACCCAATGTTTAGGTATCAATGACAACAACTCAACCTTCATAAGATGAAAATTCGCCATTGCGCACACAATTTCATTGAACAACAGCAACATGAAAACTGATGAACTCCACACAACCATTTATATAGATGATAACGTCATCAACATAGGATATATTAGAAAAGTTTATAAACCAAGACTAAAAGTTTATGTTCTCACTTTAACTGAATTGATGCATCATTAAGCCTCTGAACATACTTCTTCAACGAAGGGTTTGGAATCATCGTCTTAGCCTAGATGGAGCAAACGAAAGGTGATTTCATGGCAGCGAATATAGTCACTTGACGCTTGCCAACAGTCATGATTGATCTTCGTAGATCCTTTGAAACAACTTCTTCACCAGCAACATCTACATGTTCCACATCATGTACAGGATCACCATCCTCATCACTGGATGCACTGCAATCATGCCCAGCTGATGGATTCTCAGATGTGGATTGATTGTGATCAGGTGGAATTGATTTTTCACCGTCATAAGAATGGTGGGTGGGGGATGCTCTATGTGACTCAACAAACGGTGATTCAGTTGGTTGCTGAGGTGGATTTGAAGTAAAGGCAGATGGTGATTCCGCTGTATCAAACGCCATGTTGGGATGATGCTCAGTGGATTAAGGTTTCTGTTGAGATTTCAACAGCGTTAATTGTTCCTCTATCTGTTGTATATAATTACAAACGGCTACATCATATGATTGGATGCATTGTTTCAATGATTGAATATTTGAATAAATCTTTGCGTACGGGTCCTACAAAATAGGTAAACAAAAAATATTATACAATTATAGATACCAATTAGTACAAACAGATACATAAAAGGGGAACAATTAAAATAAAATTAGCATGCAAAGGTTAATATTACTGATGAAGAACTAGGCACATCTTCATATGGGATTTCCCTTGGGTATGCGTCATTATGGTCTTTACGGAAACGGCTGTGATCAGCAAAATATGTTAGATTACGGACATTGCTTGGTTTCGCCTGGATAATAAATGTAAAATTTTTAAACCAACTAACAAAACCCTCAAAAATTAGTATAAACTCCTAACTACACATTTAAAAAAATTAAATTTTATAATTGGACTCACCTCGACAAGGCCAAAATTTTGAAAAAATTCAGCTCCAGCGTTAATCTCTCACATACAAGATCCTCCGTCCATGTAGATGACAAGGGAAATTTGGTCGGCACAGTGAACCCCTCAATGTAAGTATTCTCAATGTACCATATCTAAATAAAAAAATAACAACAATTGTAGTAGATGTGGATACACTTTGCCATTGTTTCTCCAGTATAAGTAAATTAATAAGTAGAGGCAAAATTTCCCATACCATAAGGGTGTACATGCAACCAGCGGCATAGGTTTTCCTATTCCCCTCTCTCCCTCAAGCTTGCCGCCAGTTTTTAATGCCATTCACAGTTGATATATGTACATATTGGCACCAGTTGAGGCTCTTCATTTTGGAACAATCTCGTAACGAATTCAAGAACTGTAAATGGATCTCTCATCTAGAAGTTGGATCTAATAACACAACCATAGCATATATAATGAACGCACGAACAAACACCCTGTCAGATCGGTCTTCTTTAATAAATCCCAATATGTGATTCCACGACGTCATCATTCCTTTCACATTTTGCAGACCAAAATCTGCAGCCATGTCTTCAATATCAACTCATGGGCCTTCAACCTTTACAGTTGTATCACCTCGTGTGATACCCAGAATTTCATGGACATCGGATTCCTCAAATTTGATCAAATTTTTCCCAACACCAACCTCTAGACGACTATAAGCAAAGTCAAAATGTATACAAATTCATTTACAAAGTTGTATTTGTAAAATTGGTGTACATAATTTGAGGAGGTCCCCAAAACCAATATCATTCAATGCATCAACCTTTGCTTCATTGGTTAACACATGTTTGCTAACCACCTTTAGAAAATGGGCAGGAGAGCAACGAGTGCTAAAGGGGGCCTACAACCACAAAGGAGAAATGCATTTATACAAAAGAAATGCATAATACAAACAACTACTTACAATTGTCATGCAATTGTTGTTACACCTGTATAAATTGTTTAATTTACATGATCCCCAACTGTCAAATACTGTACAAACACATATATATTGTATAATAATTTAACTCTTTCTGGTGTGATGCCAATACAAAATCTTCTTTAATTATGGACACATAATTTATCATCGGAAAATTATTTTAAACTCCAACAAAGTAAAACTATTTAATGTTCATTATGTAATTTGTTTTCAGGATATGTCACCTTCAGTTTGATTACCAATTTACATGTACATATAGATAATAAGATGTGTACATTTGTACATAATTAGGTGTACATATTAGTATAGTTATATGTACATAATAATTTGTACTCGCAACCAAATACTGTACGAGAATATTGACTTTTAACCTATTCATTTCTCTTAAATTGACCTCAAACTAAACTTACCAAGGATTTATGAGGGGGAAATTTAGTATAAACTCCAAGAAAGTCAAACCATTTAAGGGTGTACAACCTATTCGGTTTTCAGGCCACCTTTAATGGTATCCAATTTACATGTACTTTTTAATAATATCATATGTACATTAGTGCATAATTAGGTGCACATATTAGCATAATTATGTGTACATAATATTTTCTACTTGGATTTCCATACTGTTTGTGGATATTGATTTGTATCCTATTCTTTTCTCTTAAATTGACCTCAAACTAAAATTACCAAGGATTTATGAGGGAAAAATTTAGCATAAAATCCAATAAAGTCAAACCATTTAAGGGTGTACAGCCTATTCGGTTTTCAGGCCACCTTTAATGGTATCCAATTTGCATGTACTTTTTAATAATATCATGTGTACATTAGTGCATAATTAGGTGTATATATTAGCTTAATTATGTGTACATAATATTTTCTACTCGGAACCAATATACTGTTTGTGGATATTGATTTGTATCCTATTCATTTATCTTAAATTGACCTAAAACTAATTTTCCCATATATTAGGGGAAAAATTGTTATAAATTCCAACAATATCGTACCATTTAAGGTTGTACAATCTATTCGGTTTTCAGATCACCTTCAGTTGGATTACCAATTTACATGTACATATAGATAATATGATGTGTACATTTTTACATAATTAGGTGTACATATTAGTATAGTTATATGTACATAATAATTTGTACTCAACCAAATACTATACGAGAATATTGACTTTTAACCTATTCATTTCTCTTAAATTTACCTCAAACTAAATTTACCAATGATTTATGAGGGGAAATTTTAGTATAAACTCCAACTTAGTCAAACTATTTAAGGGTGTACAATCTATTCATTTTTCAGGCCACCTTTAATAGTATCCAATTTACATGTACTTTTTCATAATATCACGTGTACATTACTGCATAATTACGTGTACATATTAGTATAATTATATGTACATAATATTTTCTACTTGGAACCAAATACTATTTATGGATATTGATATGTATGTAATATTCATACTAGCTGACTTCAAACACAAATTTCCTAACAACTGCATTACTACTTAAAAATAATAGTCAATAAAAATGTTTTCAAAGTAATACAACTGTCCACAAATATTCTGATTTTGAATCCTTTATCATATGATTTAATAACTTCATTATAACAAACAAATGATAGAGTGGGTTATTAAACAAACTAATATGTACCTTCTCATCAATGGACCTGACGCCCATATGATCGCTTGTGGGACGACGTACAATCCTCCGCTTCTTACGGTCGATTGGTTCCATATTATCTTCAATTCACAAACCAAATACAATTACTAGTGTCTACAGCTTAGCAAAATGTACTAAATCACAACTAACCACACTATATATCTAATTTAAATTGTATAGAAATTCTAATAAAAAACCATAACATCACTTCACAACACCACAAACTAATTTATCAAAGGGACTTAAAATCAACATTATAACTTACCTACAACAATTAACTACAATACATTGTCAGCATTTCAAATATTATCATAACAACAGAAAATTAATTAAAGTAACCATGAGAGTTGCAACATGCGATTAACATCTAAATATATCAAACAACATATCCCACGTATAGCAAAATGTACCCCAACAGCTATTGACATAAATGCATAAAAAATAGGGGAGGCCAATAAGCCAATCAGAAACATCGAATAATTATATCCACGAAACAGTTTGACAACCGTAGGAAATTAAGAAATCAGGGAACAAGACAACCAAATAATCTTAGTCAACTTAACCATTTTAGAGGATACTCAATATAAGGTTCTAATTCAGCATAATCTATATTTCAATCCACTTCTCGAAACATATTCATTCATCAAATTATCAAAATCAGACTTCAGCATTCGTTATGAAACCAATCAAACTCGCCAATAGAGAGAGTATCGATCAATAGTCAAAACACCATCGAAAACAAACAGATGTACACACTTCAAATCTATGGCTTACCAAGCACACAAGCTTTCTCAACTGAAGTTATCGATCCGCAACAAAAATTGCCCTATCTGAAACACCAAATTACGTGACGAGTGGATTGTGTATGTTCTTCTTGTCTAGAGAAGTAGAATAGGAGGAGGACTTCCGCTGTTGTCAACAGTTCGAAAAGGGCAAGAAACCGCTGGTCAGACGTCCAAGTTAGAACGAAGAAGGAAGAAGATGGACGAGAGAAGTAGGAGTGAGAAGATTAGGTACGTTTTCATTAATTACGTACACAGTTAGGTTTGGTTACGAACCTTAGGTTTGGTAACCGTATAATATTGTATAACATACAAAGCCCTAAAACATCAACTAATGACCGTAGATTTTTGTATGCCTAATTAGTTTCGGCCAGCAGGACTCCACACTATTTTTTCCTTTCCTTTTATATCATGTCATATCTTGTGGCTAACATGTGTATGCTTATTAAAATACGAGAAATATTATATATTCAAATATAAAAATAAAAATAACAATTAAATTTATTTGAAAAGATACATATTATTACATTTATTTTCTTTTTTATTAATTAATTAATACAAACTAATAATAATAAAAAATAAAAAATTATGGCATAAAAATCATGATAAATTTATCATATATTATTATCATAATTTTTTTTTATTATAATAATTTTTTGTATCTTTTTATGCCACAATTTTCTCTTCTTTTATATTATTATTAATTTATATTACTTAATTATTATTAAAAAAATTATATATATATATATATATATATATATATTTAATTTTGTATTTGGAGGTACAACATTTCTCTTAAAATACTACCCAAACGAAGAATAGCATGGGAGAGTAGAGTATATGTGAAGACGTTGATTTTTTTTACTTGCTCTGTATTTAAGTAAACCACTGTATTTTCATAAGTGTGTCTTGGCCTTTTTAGCTACTGTATTTTCCTTTCACTCTTAATCAATTTAGTAGTAGAAGAAAAAGAAAATAGTCATTAGTTTCTGCAGCAAAAAATTATTGTGCATTTTATTTTTCTACAAAATATTATTTCTTCTATATTAAAAATACTATTCTATCAATTTCTATATTTTTTAATAAAATAATAAAAATAGTCTTAAAATTATACTTGCATCATTTATTAAAAATAATAAAATATTTAATATATATATATATATATATAAAATTAAAAAAAGAATAAAAATAAAAATTAGATTTCAAATTTTCTAAAATAATTTATTATAAAAAAATTAATAATAGAAGAATTTTTTATATTAAAAAGAGAAAGTAATAGTTAATATTTATTTTCAAAATACACAATATTTTTTTCTTAATAGACAGGGATTGAAAAGTTAGTCAAACTATTTTTTTATTATGTGATAATTTTATTGAAACATTTCTCTACTTATCTGGTGTTGTATGGAAATGGAAATGGGAACGAAAACGAGAATGAGGACGGAAGAATAGAGACGAAAAAAAATGTTAAAATGTTATTTTTATAAAATTAAGAAATAAAAAAAATTATATATACACACACACTACATATATTTAAAAAAAATCAAATTTATTAAAATTAAAAGAGAAAATTTTAAAAATTAAAATAACTATCTACTATAATTAATGTAAATCATTAATATATATATATATATTTAAAATAAATAAATAAGAAAAAACCAAACACTTTTAATACTAAAAAAAATTTTAAATCGAAAACAATAAAAGAATGTTCTAGAACTGTTTCAGCATTTTCCGGCTTTACTTCTCGTAATGTTGGCAGTAAAGGTCAGTTAAATTTGTGTGTGTGTGTGTGTTGGATAGGTGGGTGGTTCTGTTTGGGTGCGCGGGTGCGTCGTGCGTGGGTGTATTATCATTTTCAAAATAAAGAGGCAGCGGGTTTTCGGCTGCCCGCATGAATATGCGCATATATATATATATATATATATATATATATATATATATATATATATATATATATATATATATATATATATATATATATATATATATATATATATATATAATATATATATATATATATATATATATATATATATATACACGTACCTGTTATTTAAAAAATAGGTATTTACTGTGCAGAAAATATTTGTGTAGTGAATACCTATTTTATCCCTGTCGGTGGAGCAGCATTATTTGACCTATACCTCTTCTCTTTCTTAACTCATTCAGTACATTCTCTCCCTATCTTCTCTCTATTTCTCTTTCAAAATTTAGTCCAAACTCTCCCCGAGAAGAAATTTCAAGCAACCGAAGGTAAGTTTCGTATTTTATTTATAATTTATAATTTATAATATATAATTATAATATTTTATTTATTAGATCTAGTAAATTTTATTTATAATTTATAATTTATAATATATAATTATAATATTTTATTTATTAGATCTAGTAAATTTTTGATTTTATTAAGTAGATCGGATGAGGGAAATTAGAGATCTGGGTAGGTTTCGGCAAATTAGACCGAAAGCTGGGGCGGATTTCGGCAAAATTGACCGAAGGATAGGGGAGTTTCGGTAAAATCAATCGAAGGAAGGGGGGAGTTTCGGCAAAATCAACCGAAGGAAGGGAGGGATTTCGGCTAATATGGCCGATGTGAGGCATGGGATTCGGTAGTATGGACCGAAGGAAGGGCTTAGTTTCGGCTATTTTTGCCGATGTAAGGGTCTCGGTTCGGCAAATCCTGCCGAATCCCGGAACGGATTGGATTAGGATTTCGGTTAATTATATATAATAATTTAATTTAATTTAATAATATATTTAGATTATGGTTAATTGATTATATTTAGGATGTAAAATTATATATAATAATTATAATTTATTAATAATATTAATTGTACTCCAATATTCTAATTAAATATAGATTTGGTAAATTATATCTTTGTTGTATAGTTTTGGTTATTTGTAGGATATATAATTATATATATTAATTATGGTTTATTAATTATATTGATTATGCACTAATATTTTAACTAAATATAGGTTCGATAAATTATCTCTCTATTGAAGGGTATTAGCTATATTTTGGATATGTAATTATTTGTATTAATTATGTTTTATTAATTATAATAATTATGCTGTCATAATTTAATTAAATATAGGTTTGGTAAATGATCTCTCTATTGTAGGGTATTAGCTATATATTTGATTTGTAATTAAATGTATTAATTATGGTTTTTTAATTATATTAATTATGCTGTCATAATTTAATTAAAGATATGTTTGCGTGTACTATCTTAATGATTATAATTATATTTATTAATAATAATTTGTTAATTTTTAATTATGTTAATAATATATTTTGATTATGGTTAATTGATTAATTTTAGAAAAATATATTTTTAGATTTATTATACTCTAATATTTGAATTAAATATAGGTTTTAGTAAATTGTTTTTCTATTATAGGAATTTGGTTATTTTTAGGATGTAAAATTATATATATTGAATATAGTTTATTAATAATATTAATTTTACTCGAATATTGTAATGAAATATGGGTTTGGTAAATTATATCTGTATGCTATAGTTTTGGTTATTTGTAGGATATATAATTATATATATTAATTATGGTTTATTAATTATATTGAATATGCACTAATATTTTAACTAAATATAGATTCAGTAAATGATCTCTCTATTCTAGGGTATTGGCTATATCTTTAAAGTGTAATTTGTATATATTAATTAAGGTATATTAATGATATATGTTAATTAAAGATTTTAATTATGGTTAAGTTGATTAAATTTGTTTATTATGTTTATAGATTTGTTAATACGTTGTTAATTATGTCATTGTATTATTTATATATGATTAGATGTTTATTAGATTTAATTATATTTTCATTAAATATGTTAAATATTATTATGTGATAGGGATTATTGGTGAATGTTTTTAATTATATTGATAGGATAATAGGTTAGATTTGTTTAATATTTTTGTTAAATGTATTTATAATAGATAAAATATGTTTATATTTGAATTATATTTAATTATGTTGCTAATTTGTATGGAATATATTTGGATAATTCTGGTTGGATTATTGAAAAAATAGATGAGGATATACCATAATTAAGTATACTTTAGTTGTTATATTATACTAAACTCCTATTAGTAAGTAATACAAATATTGTTGATATATTTAATGAATAAAGTAGAGGATTAATGTAAAGAGATTGTATTTGAGTTATATGGTTGGGTATACAGAACTCTTTGGCTATCATAATATGAGTTGATATTTATTAATGATATTAATTTCATGTATGTAATTAGGTTATATTTATGTTATCACGTATTACCTTCAATTCATATACATAATTAAAAATGACTTTATGCATTTATTATTGAAATTCAGATGAGTCGCAGACAAGACAATGTAGTAGATAGAACCGATGGTCGGCATGTGACTGCTTCTACACGACGTAACATAACTGGTACTGAGCTACCTGCATCGATGGCTCGTTTGAGAAATTTCGGTAGGAGTATTACCAAAGGATTACGACGATCTAAGAAATCTAGAGAACAAGAACCGGAAGAAGCATCAGAACAATAAGAATATGCAGAAGTTCATGAAGAACCATCGTCTAGTCAATAAGGTCATAAATTTCCATCATTTGTAGACTATGCAGGTTGTCCATCATTTGTGGCTGATGTTGGTACTGCGGGGTTTGGAGGTTTGGGGGCAGGAGGTCCGGGGTTTGGAGGTTCGGGGTTGGAGGTTCTAGGGTTGGAGGTTCTGGGTATGGAGGTTTTGGGGTTGGAGGTTCTAGGGTTGGAGATTTTGGGTATCGAGGTTCTGGGGTTGGAGGTGCTGGGTATGGAGGTTCTACGGTTGGAGGTTCCGGGTACGGAGGTTCCGAGTCAGGAGGTTTTCCACATGTTACAGAATATATAGATTTTCTTACCTCACCGGCGCAACCGTCTATGGGAAGAGGAGGAGGAGGAGGAGGAGCATCGTCATCGACTTATGTGCGTGATGATGATGATGAGGAGGAGGAGGAGGAGGAAGAGGAGGAGGAGGCGGATAGAGATCATCATGATAGGGATGCTGGTGATGCTGGTGACGATAGTGAAGATGAAGAGAGTATACAATTAAATGATGAATGATACTTGCTTGGGCCATGTCCAGGAGGTCCAATAATTCTTGATTTGATTCCTAGCTTTGGTGGTCACGCAGCTTTAGATTTATGGTTAGGAAAGGTAAGTTTAACATATTCATTATTTCTTAATTATTATTTTATATGTAATCAATCATATGTATACATTACATTTGCTTATTGTATTGATCAAGATCGGGGTTGTCCGAAGATCCACACGAGGCAGGAGGTTTTAAGAAGTTTTCTAGGAAGTGTCAATGATAGGACGTTCGCTCTGATACGACGAACATGAGTATCACACCTTCCATCCTGCACATTTGAACATGTGAACGTTGCGCTTATTTCAGCATTTATTGAGCAATGGCAACCAGACACAAATAGCTTTCATATGCCATGGGGGGAGATGACGATCACTCTTTTAGATGCACAACGTATATTAGGGCTACGAGTTGATGATCATCCATTACATTTGGACATGACGGCGGACACGCGTTGGCAAATGACTGGTGCAATGGGTGTCTTATTTGGGATGGAGGAAATGCAAGTGAATGAAGTCACTCGAAAGGGTGGGCTTCCATTTAAATGGCTGCAAGAAGTATGTGAATCATACTGGTTAGGGGACGAAGAAAAAGCGATCGGGTATACATTATGGTTGATCGGCTTATCATTGTTTGTCGATAAGACGGTTGATAAAGTTAATCCATACTTTATCATTTTTCTTCAAGATCTTAGCCAGGTTGAAGGTTATGCATGGGGTGCAGCCACACTTGCTTTTTTATATCGACAACTTGGCATGGCTTCTAGAGCCGACACTGCTCAATTGTCTGGATGCATGACTCTATTACAGGTAATTTTATAATCAATATATATATATATACATATATGACATACTCTATATTCATTATGATGGCTAACAATCGAATATTATGACAGACGTGGATATATACATATTCTAGGTATAATCCAGACCATCCTCGTTGTATGAGGTGGTCTTGTGGCCAGAAATTTGAAAATAAATTGGAGACGCTCGAGTACTTTCGGGCAAAGATTGATGTTATGTCTGCGTCGAAGGTATGCTAAATCAATTATTTTATCCTCCTATATTATATTTGTGATATCCATATTTACTTGAATATTTTCATGAAAGGTCAATTGGGATTCGTACAGAGTTGCTGATCCATATAGATATTGTCGTATGGCATTCTATCACGGTTGTATACACTGTTTGGACAAAGTTGAACCACATATGCTAGATAGAGTGACACAACAATTCGGTTATACACAAGCCATCCTTGAGGAGCCCATCAAGCCAACTAGAAACTCATACAGAGGTCCTTCCCTAAAGAAGTACAAAGTATACTATGCACACATGCTCGGGCAATGGTTCTTGAGGTATGAACATATTTTGGGCCCGGATGTTTTTGGACCAGCTGTTAAATACCCATGGGAAGTGGCCGATGATTATATGGATTGGTATATTCCGAGAACGCATAGATATATATTGGCTACGACGGAAGATTATTTGGCTGAACATGCGAACGATGATCATCATATACCAGCCGATAAACGTCTGAACAAAGCACGTAAAACTATTCGTCGATTGTATTGGAGGGGAGAGCCAGCTCCAAATTATGAGTAGTTAGTTACATGTATTGAAACCCTTGTGCGTGATTTAGGAGTTACTCCACCTCGGCGTGGCCATTTATAAAGAACTTCATGTATTACCGTATTATTATGTGAAAACATTAACATATGTTTGTTAGAATTAATACCACCTGTCCTTATTATTTTACGATTGACTATTTGTGTTCAAATTTAAAAACATATCAAGTGTTTTTTTATATATCCATAGTTTAGAACTTCGTGATAGAAATTATACTATATTTTATAAAATTACCACGTACATGTTACAAAGGATGTAAACTTAAATAAATGTACCATCCTAATTACAACAATTCTACATTAAAGTTGAGTCCGAAGATAAAGGATGAGGGTCTTGTGTGTCATCATGTACCAATGCACGCCATTGTTCGAATCTTGAAGAATATTGCATATTCCATGTTGAAACGCTGCTATCACGATATCTATTCCAATTGGTATGTACTGGTGGGAGTGGAAAACTTTCCAAAAGATATACCTATAGAAAAAAAAACTTTTATGTCAGCCATTCATATCATATTGAAATGGAAAAATTCTTCATTAAACTTAGTGCTCAGTGATATGTAGTGACTCATGTCTTGCAAGAAAAATATAGTGACTTCAGTTTCAGGACCTTGAATTCCGTGCATAGCCACTAAAGGTAGGAATGAGCTGCATGCATTCAATGAGTAATATGCGAACAACACACAGTAACGGGTTGCAATGACATGACCAATATCAGGCATTTCCATCTAGTGTGCCATCAGAGCTGGCCCTTCCCAATGGGCAATAGTATTAAGAACTTGATCAACGCTTTCATAGATGAACACATTCTCGTACAACTGTCCTCTCGCCAACATCTCATGATACAAGTCGGTACGAATATGAACCCATCGTTCTTCATCTCCTAGTATAATAGAAGCCAGTGCTCTGAAACCACAATTCCCATCTCCTAAAACATTACACCAGCTACTAATATAAGGAACTATATGTCGATTCATTTGAGTCACATATGGAAATTGAAATTGGCCTAATGACAGAAATGCCGATTGCCGTCCCCGACCCTGACGCTGAGTTGATCTAGGACGACTACAAAATTGTTGTTCTATATACTCCCAACTAGATTGTTCCCTTCTAGTGGAGTTCCTTGGCTGACCCCTGTGCTGCCGTACTTGTGGCTCGTCGATAGGTGTTCTCTGGGGAACTGCAATATTAAATATCTCTCTAGCCAACTGATTCTGTATTTCTGGTGGCTGGCGCATAACAGATTCTATCGAAATATAAAGCAAGTGAGATGCAACATCAACTGGTTCTTGGGGTCTCGATGGAGTAATGGGTCCATCTATGTCGAGTTTCTTCCAAAACGGATGAATAGCCGACAGGGGGATTGACATGTAGTTATGAATGTATGTTTTAATTTCATGCGTACACGGTATCCCGTGCGTACGACGCATGTAACATCCGCATAAATCATCATTCCTACTTACATGCTCAAGTCTCTGACACTCGTCGTTTACCAACTCCATTGCATATAAAGAAACATGACCCCTCAAATTGGCATAAAGATCACTTGTAGCAAAATGAGGAGTGTTAAACCGAGACCTCTCAACGAATTCTTTTATCTCATCATGTTGTAATTCGAGGAACGTGTGCATTTGTTTGTGGACTGTATTGAAGCTACCCCATGATGTCTCCAGGAATCTTTTTAAAGATCCATGAGCTCCTTCAACCCTGTTCGTTACAAAAATTTATTTACTTAACTTTATCAACATAAAAGAAGCTCAATCAGCTATCACGGTTGCAAGAAAATATAAATCATACCTGTTCATTCTAAGTTGATGGATATGAAACACGTCACCAAAGAATGCTGCAACAATTTTATGTTTGTAGGGTTGTAGCCAATTTGTCTTGAGATACGAAATTAGACTGGGCATGCTTCTGTAATCTTCTTCTATTGACAACAATCGTGCCTCATATGTTTCTTCGTCCGTGGCATCTATCAAAATTTTCCATCGTGACATAAAACCACATGCGAATGATGAACGACCATAAAGTTTCTTACATTTTTCCTCGACATTCTTATTCACATGAAATCTACATAATAAATATTTTGAAGTAGGAAAAATATGTTCCACAGCTGAAATTAGAGCAAGTTCTCGGTTGGTAATAATGGTGGTTGGAAGCATATATGGATCCATTAAGCTCTTTAATCTCTCAAGCACCCATAAATAATTTTCCTCCTTCTCAGATGACATGTATGCACATGCAACGTTGAAATTCAATTGTGTTGGTGTTAGGCCGATAACTTCAAGTAAGGGCATTCCGTATATATTTGTCTTATACGTGCAATCCATTTGTAAAACAAAAGGAAATGCACGTAAAATGTTAACAAATACGGGATGTGCGAACAAATGTTCACTTATTACGTTTGATGAGGCTCACTTCGATGCCACTGAAAATAATGATTCTCAACCAACATACTCATGACATGCTCTAACATTGTTTGACCATCCATTTCTTCGGACCTAAGCTTCTGTCGAGCATTATAAATATGCCTCATCATACTCACATTACCTTCAAACTGTTTTTGAAGAAGTGGTATGATTTGTCGTGGCTTCACGTTAGCTGTAATAAGTTCATCAACAAATTGAACTTCATTTTTTGTCAACTTACCAAGAACAGCATGACCTTGCTCATAATTAGCCAATTCGTGATTGTGTGTCTCGTTCCTAACTACCACTTGCCATCCACCGTTATTATTTTCAACACCAATAATAAAAAAAAGGACAATCAGTTTTTTTTAACAAGTATTACGTGCACCTTTGGAATCTGTTGGTATAGTACGGACATACGTACCACTTCGTTCACATCTTATCGAGACTCTACCCGCCCCTATACCATTTCCTTTTCTAGAACCTTTGATAATCAAAATCATCTTATGAGTTCTACCCATTTTCTTAACCCATGTCACAAGTTCATCCCGATCCGAAAATATTTCATCCGTTACAAAAAATCTCTGATAATTTTCACTCGTAAAAGATGTATTCTCCATGTCCTAAAAAAAAAGTGTTTACCATAATAATATAATAACAAAAAACTATAAATTTCATGTAACTAATTTTGTCGCCACAATTTACAATACTTAAAAAATAATATTTTACCTCTTCGTTGAAGTTGTAATTAATATTGGGAGAATGCATTTGCGTATCTTCTGCATATCCATAGCTTATCGGTATTGTAAATCTATCATCGTAATACGATGGGGTTTTGACTCCATCTTCGTAGTTCATTAGACTTCCGAAATTATCGTACCCTATCGAAGTTTCAAACTCTTCGTAGTTTGAAGAACTTCCAAATTCATTATTCATTGTGAGTGTTTAACAAATATTGAAAAATTATATCTCAACCTTCAACTAACAAAGTTTCTGCAGAATAGAAATATTGAGTTGAAGAATACGAATGATAAGTTGTTCCTTTATATATAAGGCTTCCTGTTCCTAACTTCACGAGCTTAACATACCATCGTACAATTATTTTATTTACAAAGATATGCAACAGTATAATTATTCTACGTACCGTCCTACAATACTATTTGTAGAAGCCACACACATTGACTATCCCCACCAGCAACCTTCAGTTCATTGTATATGATAGTATAACTATCGGTCAAACTTGCCGAAACACCAACAATAATATGATTCATTGTCAGGCAAATATTTTTTTGTCAGAAGTACGCATTACTTTTACTCTGTCAAATCTTTTCGAATCAGCGTTTTTGTTATTTGAAAAACAAAATTTTACTCCATGGAAAACATATTTTGTCCTTATCTTATATTTTTTTTAATTAAAAATATGTTAATTTAAATTTTTGTATCAAATATTTATATAAATTCTGATTTTTTTAATTATAAATAATAATTATTTACAAACTTTTCGGGCCGAAATTAAAAAAAATAATAATAATAATTGGTGAATCGGTAGTTATTGCTGATGAGCTGGTCTGGTTTCGGCAATAATTGCCGATGGCCTGGAAAAAATTGGTGCATCGGTAGTTATTACAGATGGGATGGCTTGGTTTAGGCAATAATTGCCGATGGCCTGGGCCTGTTTCGATAAAAATTGCCGACGTTAAGGTTACTTTAGGAGCTTGCTTTCCGCGAGTAAAAATATATTTTCTATATAACAATAAATATGCTGACTTAAATTTTTCGGCCGAAATTTAAAATATATATATATATGCTGCATCAGCAGTTATTACCGATGGAATGGCCTGGGTTCGGCAATAATTGCCGATGGCCTGGATGTTAACTTAAATATTTTGGCCGAAGTTGAAAAAAAAAAATTTGGTGCATCGGCAGTTTTTGCCGATGCCTTGGCTTGCTTTCAGCAATAAGTGCCGATGGCCTAGGCCAGTTTCGGTAAAAATTGCCGAATATGATCCATCGTTTCGGCTGAAATTGCTGATGCTGATCATGACTTTCGGCAAAAATTACCGATGTCAAAGTCACTTTCGGAATTTATTTTCCGCAGAGTAAAAATATGTTTTTTATATAACAATACCCATATATATATATATATTGGCTTGTTTTGTTGCGCATACGCTTATCTCAAATGGTCAAAGCATGTCGCCTTGCCTCTTGGATCCAACGTCAGCCTAGGTATCTTTCTCTTGTCTCCAGGTTGGTGTTCTGGCTAGATCTGAAAACTAGCCGCAGTGATTGATTGGATTTGAAGATCAAAACTCCACTAAACTCCGGCTTAAGATGTTTATAGGTATGAGTTGATGCTTTTAATTTAATTAAATATAAATTGGTTTCAAAATTAAATTAACTTTTATTAGTCAGATTATTTTTTAATTTTTTTAATAATTTATTTAATAATAAAAATATAATAATTTTTATTTAAAATTCACTTCTATAATAATATTTTTTAACCAAGCCATTATTACACAATAATAATAATAATAATTATAATAATAAATTTATGGTAAATGATAGTATAAAAAATTACGTTTTTTCTTAAAGTATAATTAAGTTATTAAAAAATAGATTAAAATTGAATTTATTTTATACATAAATTATTTTTATATGAATGATGATACTAAATGTAAATATTAATATTATATATATTATCTACCATATAAAACCTAATTCTATTATAATATGCTATTTCAAAATGAAAATTTGATAAAGTAAAATATTAAACAAATTTGTTTAATAAATATTTATTAAGGTAATATTAAAATTAGTATATACAATTATTTTACTTTTATAGTTTTTTTAATTGTAAAAAATATAAGAAATGACCAACTAATAAATAAAAAATAAAAAATAAAAAAATTAAGGCTCACGGATTGATGCAACCCATCAAAGTCCACTAACCATGACCCGACCCGGCCTAGGCCTACCCCCAACTAGACCCAAATCGGTCTAATGATCGGATCTAATTTGAAGGCACATTGAGCAACTAATGTATCCGATGTGTAAAATATTTTATTTGATTTTAGTTAAAAGCATATCTAACATTTAGAATATTTAATTTTTGATTGAATTATTTGATCTAAAAAAATATCTAATATTTTTATTATAATTACAATGATACATCATAGTATTATATTTGTGTAGTTTTTAATTTTTTAATTTTTTTAAAAAATCATTTTTATATTTTACACATTTATAATAATATTATAACACTTTTTTTAGGTAAAAGAAGATATTTATATAAATATAAATATTAATGTTAATTATTATATGATCTTTATTTTTAAATTTTTTTATAAAATTATTAAAATAGTTAAAATAATATTTTTACACTATATATGAATTAAGTCTATGTCTAGTCTATTTTATTTAGATATTTAAAATTAAAATATATCCTATCTAAAATATAAATAACTAATTTTTGATTAAAATATTTGAACGAATAAATTTATTCAATTTTATATTCTGAATCCACACGAATAATGTAAGAAAAAATGAACTATTTATAGACCGATGTACCTCAATACTAATAGCATATACTAGTATTAAATAGTAGTTCTTATTTATCCTTTGTAGCAATTAATTAAAAGTGCAAATAACAATGTCTATTGCTTGTAGAAACTCTTGATGAAGCTGAATCTATAGAGGATATGAGTAGGTAATACTATATATCTAAATACAAATATTAAATTAAGAATTAAATTTATCTAAAAATAAGTATATTAATACATTAAAATTTTTAATTAATAATTAATTAATAAAAACTAATAATAATAGAAAATGAAAAAAAAATTCATGCCATAAAAAGCATGATAAATTTTTTGTTGTTGTTGTTATTGTTATTGTTATTATTTCTACCTTTTTGTGCCAAAATTTTATTTTTTTAAAAATTATTATTAATTTATATTTCTAAATTATTAATAAAAAATTAATGCATTATTCTACTTATTTTTAGATTAATTTGATTTTTGGTTTGGGTTTTGAATTTGGCTAGTGCTTGTTGGTACCGTCGTTGGCATTAGTGCTGCTTATATTATTCATACCGTATCAAAAATAAAGTTATCAAATCAATCTGCACATGTTTTTGAAAAACTAATAAAAAGATAGTCTTAAAAATACATGTACATCCTTCATTAAAAATTAACAAAATATTTAATGCATAGATAATAATAAAAAAAGTGAAGGTAAAACTAAAAAAATAGTTTTAACTTTTCTAAAATGACTTTTTTTTTTCATACCAAAACCTATTAATAGAATGAGTTTGTTTTTTATATGCATGGAGTATTGGATATCGATAGTTTCATCCAATTAAAAAAATAACTGATTTTATATTATTATTATTTTAAATTAAAAAATTGGATTCGATAAAAAACATATTAAATAAATCAAATATTGAATCCTAAAAAATACAAATAATATTTGATCCAATAAGTTATATACCTATACTCTAGATATTATTTATTTTTCATAGTATTATATTACATAAAGTATGTGTATGTGTGTATAATTTGAAAAGATAGTATTTATTGCAAGTAAATTTTCTACTTTTAATTATTATTTTTATTAAATATTTAAATAGTATCCAAAATTTAGAATTACTAATTGAATATAATGTAATTTAATACTCAAATAAAATCATTATGTCATATTAGTTCAAGTTGGATTGATGTATTATTTTTCAATTGAATACTTTTTTATCCGATATTTTTTATTTATAATTTGCTTGAAATTTTAGATATCCGACGAATTATTTATTATCTGATCGAAAAATTTAGATATTTGAAGTGTTGAATATCTAAAACATCAGTTAAACTATCAGTGAATACCCCTAATTAATATGCCTGCAAAAACATATTAACTAATAGATGTAAATGTATACCACCATCACACACCAGATGTTAATATTCCTAGACAAAATTAAATTAAGAGAAAATGTATGAAATAGTCCTGCAATTGAGTGAAATGCATAAGATTTTCTTATTTAAATTTATATTGTGTTAGATACCCCTAAATTCTTATATAGATTGCCCTTCCTTCACATTTTTTGTTAAACATAATTACCTAGTAATTAAGTTATTAATTTTTAAGTAATATTTTAATATAAATGAACACAAATGCCTTTACTCTAACTTCCATTTCTGCTTCTTCAACCTTCCTCCATTCCAAATTTAATAGTATTGATAAATAAACCCCCTTTAACAACCTTAAATGTGTTAGGAGCACAATCTTAGTAATTACACAAATTATAAAATTAAAGTAAGGCTAGAAAAATACTAAATAACTTATCATCCTAATCACCATTGATTAGACTACAAGCAAAGATTATCAATAAATAGACACTACAAGCCTAAACACACAAAATCATCACTAGGATTAAGGCATTGTAATACAGATGACAAAGGTTCAAATCCAATGACAAGAAAAAACAAATAACCTGCATCGAAGAATAAGACAAGGAAAATAGATAAGCCATTAATTCCAACGAAAAATAGATAACCTACAAGAACAAACAAACTTCACAACATCAGAATAGGGGAAAAGGTCTTCAAGAAAATGAGCATAGATCTAAACGTTGCAACACTTGTCAAAGATATTGGTACTAACCTTGAATCAGTGATGGAGTTGTAGCACAAATCAAAATTAGTGTGTGCTAAGGATTCAAGTTTGAGAATTAGCACTAAATCGAATAAAAAACACCTATAATTGGTCACCCCAGCTTGAAATAGAAAGAATTTTGAAGTGCGTCTTTGATATTTTATTGGTTAATGCTAACGAATAATGACAAATAAAACTTTGATCAACTGGCACTAATCAATACCAAATTGAGATAGTAGATTGAAAGCCACATGAATTGGGTAGCCTTTCATGGGATCAAAGCAAAATGACTTATCTCAGAAGATAATCAATTCATCTATTCACCAAGTTTGGTGAAATCGAACCAAAGATAAGAAAAACAAATTGAAACCTTTGTGTACCCCAAGGTGAATAAATCCTATGTTATCAACCAAATCTAGATTCAAACGTGTGATTGAGCCCTAATTATGTAAATTTGAGGACTAGAACAATCAAATGCTATAGAGTGAAGTGAAGGGTTGAAGAGATAACCAACTCTATCCTGTTGGGCAAAATTGTAAAAGTGTGCTTTTACTCTTTTCTCTGTCCCACATCTAGATAGTCTAGGTTAGATGACTAGCTAGATGTGGGGCATTAATCTAAACAAGCATAATAATCTTTTGGCTAAAATTTTAAAACGTGTGTAAGTATTTCTCTCTTATTTACTTTGTAAATTATAGTTTTGAGTCTTCCTCAAATTTCAAATGTTTTCAAATGTTCCTATCTAGATGTGTAAGGATGTTATTGATCTTCAGGTTAGTACCATTCACCTTGTTGTAGTTTTCTCCTTTTAAGAGGGTCCTACTTTTGATTTTTGGGTCAACAAAAGTTCCTAAGCATTCATCGTCTATTTTTTATCACAAAATTATGGGCATTGATTTGCAATTCTATCTCTCTCATTATTGAGTGCGCAAGAACGGAAGATTTTGTGCCAACCTTGGGGACAAGCCAGTATATGATTGCACCTCAGTCTGGCCAAATCTTTGTGTTAAGGTAGTGATATTTTTAGCAACACAACAAATAAAATTGATAAGTTCCTCTGATTTTTGTTATTTTCTTTTGTGTTTTGCTGAATATATATTGCAATATTTTTTTCAACAAATCCCACCTTATTCACAAACCCTCGTGCATCAGGTAAGATAAATCTAGATTAGATAAGGGACATGAACAAATGAAGATTCCATTATTAGGTTGTGGCGAAGAGAACACATCCTAATCAAAGAATTCTGAGTACTTTCCATGAGGAAAAGAGAAATAAGTCTTCAACAAAGATTCTGCATATAGAGATGAGGATAAAGATTAAGAGAAAGTTGAATCAACTAGGATTTTTCTATTTTAGTTCTAAAGTTTTTGAAGTAATGAATGAATACGGAGGAAGAATACTAGGTGGAGGATGAAGAAGATAAATAAGTTTGAGAATTTTTCTTTTTAGTTTTAAAAACCAAGTCAAGAGATAAAATGGGTATGGATAAAGAGGAAATTTAGGAAAACCATATATAAACATTGTTAGTGATAAAATGGATGGAAGACAATTGATAAATAAAAAAAATATAGAAGTATCTGATATTATGCAAATTAGAGGAGAGATATCATGATAAATTAATAATATTATGCAAATATAGAAGTATCTGATATTATGCATATTATATGTCTTAATTTATCAGCTATTAATTAGTTAAATGCACTTTTTAGTTCAACTCGTGAGATCAACATCAAGTAAGAGCCTATACTTTTTGTCCACTTAGTTTTTGCTGATATAATCTTGTACACTACAAAAAAAAACACCAAATAGAATTTTGTTCATAAACAAAAATGAGTTCATCAAAGTCAACCCATTTAAACAACCTAAAACTACTAATTCTCAACCTGAACTTTCAATGTCTGATAAATGCATTAGTAGTTGAAATGATATTAGAAGCAGTTAAGATCACAATGTCATCAGTCATTAGATTCCTAGTGAGAGCTTGTGACCTATAGTTGTCGTTAGCAAAAACGACACCACTAGATACTACTTTCATGCTTAGTAGTTGAATCAATCTTTCAAATTTACAAAGAAAAACGATAAAAACTGTGAAAACTTAAAAGCCTTGCATCTTCTCTTCTTCATAAACTAATAAATTCTAAAACATCAAGGCAACAAAAAACCATAGATTTGTCCTTGATGAACTTCAAAGTTGACATACAACTTAAACTACCAAAATGCTATTAAACCATAAAATCCTTATTTTGATTCGAACACGTAGAGTGTATGTGTGATTTTCTGCCAAAAAGGTTTGTTTATATGGTAATCATCACGCTTTTAAAAGTCATATGAATATGTATAACTAGTTCCTTTTTTCTTAATCTTAATTACTAGATTTAGGTTGATGATGTGCCATATTATAGTTACTCACACTTTCCACAATGATCCCTGACAATGAATGACACTGTCTTTGCTTCTTTGACCCTAGCTCCATCAAAGTTTCCCACTACTCTAGTCTCTAACCTGAAGCATCGGCTTCTTGTCCAGCTCGAGTTATTTGTAAAAGAAATCTCGCCCATACAGCAAAATGTCAAGTGCCAAATGCACATCACTTGTAAAAAGAGGTTGCTTTCCCTCCCTTTCCTTGACAAAATTGTTATTAAACTCTTCTTTCGTCCAATCCTCTTTTTCATCGCTATCAAAAATCTCCCTCTAGAATAATAATTACCAATTTTATCTAGTTTATATATCTTTAATTATTATTGAAACTTCGTCGATCTTAACATATATAATTTGAAAACAAAATGAGTAGAGCTTGACCTTTTAAATCTGGAGTAATACTTAATTAGTCTCTTATGGATACTCATTCCACACCATGTTCTTTATCCAGTCCATGTGAGTACGGAAGCCCCCACTATTATAGCCGGTAGAGCGGAGACAAATAGGGCATAGTGCACCTGCCCACTATTATTAGCTGGTGGATCGGTCACACATAGGGTGTCATACCCTAACCACTATTTCTTACCGGTGGATCGTTTGACCCCGGCTCGTATGGTGTTCTACTGTAAGTACTTAGTGTCTTTTATGTATCTTAGCAAACTTTGGTGTTTAGTTTACTGAGCTCGAAATCCGCCACTGTTATAGCTGGTGGATCAGACATACATAGGGTACCATACCCTAACCGCTATTATAGCTGGTGGATCGGACATACATAGGACAAAGCATCCTAACCACTATTTTAAACTGGTGGATCGGTGGGACCCGGCTCAATACTCTTCTACCTTACATGATTAATGTCTTAAATTTCTTATTCAGAAATTTTAACCCTATACATGCATGGCTGACTTCTACTATTCTTATCCTCCAAATGTCTCATCCCATATTATGAGACTCCAAACCCTAGTTATCCACAACTACCCATAGTTAACCACACCAACCCTAGTTACCCACGATAGACCATAGTTAACCATAACAATCCCTAACTCAGTGTCCTCCATACCCTTATAATATTCCATGTACTGTTTTTCACCCAATGTTTTCAAAACCCCATACGACACTTCTAATGCCTTCCTTACACCCCATATCAACTTTTCACACATAAATCTTTCTCTCATGCACACTTTATATCCCCCATGCAAACATGTGAACTTTTTCATGCAAAATCTTACCCTCACATATGAAACCCTAAATTTCCATACAACCCTAACTCCCATGCAAACCCTAATTTTCATGCAAACCCTAACTTCCCCCATTCATCTTTCGATGCCACCCTGAATGGTCATATAACACATAAACCGACCCCACATTATTACACTTCCTATCATCATATTATAAAACCTATCATGCATGTCTTATGGGCCACACCATACCACAATAACAACACAACTCATACACATAATACACATGCCACAATTTATTGCACGGACTTACTTCAACTCCATATCATGATGCATATATGACATGAAATACCCCAAAAATCCTAATTTAGGAATTATGGCATAATAATGATTTATTAGGGAAATTAATAAAATAAATTATTTTATTAAATAAAGAGGAAATTAATTGAGGAAAATAAAGAGAAAATAATATATAAATTATTTAGAAAATTTTGGACATTTTACTAATTAAAATGGAAGTTAAGGAAAATTTATCCAAAATAGCCCAATTAATATAAAAATGAATTTAATTATTATACTTAAAATAATTATTATTAAAATTAAATATCTAACTTAAATATATAAATAAATAAAGACCAAATACCCCAACCCAACCATTTTATCCTTTATCCTTTATCCTTTTTCTCCTTTCTTTTCCTTTTTCTTTCTTCCTCCTTTACTTATTTTTCCTTCTTCCCCCCCGATCGGGCCGGCTTGTGCAGCCCAGACCCTTCACCTCCCTTCTCCCTTAGCACGACCCAAGCCTGTGTTGTCTTCTTTCTAGTGCCCAATTCCCAGCCGGCAGCCCCTCCTTTTTTTTCTTTCTTCCCTTGGACTGGCCGGTCCAACCTGTCGTACTCTTTCTTCCCTAGCATGACCTGCAACACTGACCTGCAACCCCGATTTTTGCCGGCAGCCACCAGCCCAACGCCTGACCTTCCTCCCCTGCTCTCCCCATCGTTTTCTTCCCTTTTTAAAACCCGACCAACCCCATCTCTCCCCTCCCTGCGTGCCTATCTCCTTCCCCTTTTTCTCTCGACCCGACCTAACCTACCATGGCAGGATTGCACCGCCTACCACCGTCGGCCGGTGCTCCTGCTATACCTGCCCCGCTTGTCTTCTCCCCCTTCATCATTTCCTCCCTCAATTAGCCTATAAATAGCCCCATTAGCAGCCTAGGTCGAGCTCTTTTTCCCGTAGCCCAGGAATCCCCTTTTTTTGCCGCTGCCCAAATAGACACTTATTCTGCCACCGTCGGCGACCACCACCGTAAACGTCGCCAACAAAAACCTTCCCCACACCTCCCTTGAAATACCCCAAAAATCCTAATTTAGAAATTATGGTAGAATAATGGTTTATTAGGGAAATTAAGAAAATAAATTATTTTATCAAATGAAGAGGAAATTAATTGAGGAAAATAAAGAGAAATTAATAAATAAATTATTTAGAAAATTTTGGACATTTTACTAATTAAAATGGAAGTTAAGGAAAATTTCTCCAAAATAGCCAGTTAATCTAAAAATGAATTTAATTATTATACTTAAAATAATTATTATTAAAATTAAATATCTAACTTAAATATATAAATAAATAAAGACTAAATACCCAAACCCAACCATTTTATCCTTTTTCCTTTTTCTCCTTTCTTTTCCTTTTTCTTTCTTCCTCCTTTACTTATTTTTCCTTCCCCCTCGACTGGGCCGACCTGCGCAGGCCAGACCCTTCTCCTACCTTCTCCTTTCCTGTGGCCCAAGCCCGTGTTGTCTTCCTTCCAGCGCCTAACGCCCGGCCGGCCGCCCAATCCTTTGTTTTCTTTCTTCCCTTGGACTGGCTGGTCCAGCCTGTCGCAGTCCTTCTTCCCCAGCCCGACCTGCAACGCTGACTTGCAACCCTGATTTTCGCGGGCAAGCACCAGCCCAATGCCGACCATCCCCCTCTACTCTCCCCGTCGTTTTATTCCTTTTTCGACCCTAACAAGCCCCATCTCTCCCCTCCCCGCATGCCATCTCCTTTCCTTTTTTTCTCCCTACCCGACCTAACCTGCAATTGGCAGGACTGCACCGCCAGCCACTGCTTGTCGGTGGTCCTGCCACACCTGCCCCATGTTTCTTCTTCTATTCTTGTCATCTTCCCCCTCAATTGGCTTATAAATACACCCCCGGGGCAGCTATAGCCGTGCTCCCTTTTTTGCAAGCCCAGGAACTTTGCTTCTCGCCGCCGCCCAAATAGATTCTTATTCCGCCACCTTCGGCGACCGCCGCAACAAAAGCCACCCACCAATACCATCCCTGAACTTCCCTCTATAAAACCAAACCACCATCACTCCTGTTTTGCCCTGCATGTGCCACCTCGGCCGTGCAAAGTCGCCAACCCGAGCCGCCACTCTAGCTCCTCGCCGCCCCTCGCGCCGCCTTCTGCCGCCACCCCAGCCGCAACCAACACCTCCTCCACCCTCCAAAACGCCCAAGGAACCTTCCCCTACCTTCCCATACCTTCATCTCCCCCTGCCTCCCTCTCCTTCTATCTCCCCCATCTCCCACCACTTTCCACCACCTTCGGCCGCCGCACCAACCACCATGCATCGCCACTTTTAGCTATACCACCACCTTCATTCCACCCCTCTTCACCTGCTTCACCTTCCTCCACCTCAAACACCCCTCCAATTCCTCTCTCTTAGCCTACGTATCCACCTTTCCCCTCTCTTCTTCCTCCACCGCTGCCGCTGCCGGTTCCACCACTAACCTGAGGTGGTGCTCCAACTTCCCCAACCCCTAAACTATTTTTTATAAATGTTAATAATTTTATTGAATATTACTAGTATTATCCTTAATATTACTATTATTATTATTATTCATATTATCATTATTAATGTTGTATTATCATGGTTATTATTATTATTATGACCATCACTAATATTATTATTATGTATCACCCTTATTTCCTAACCTAATTTCAAAAAATACTTATAACTAGGGTAAACTAATTAAAGGGCTACAACTTTAACATTAAAATGGTTATTATTATTATTATTATTATTATTATTATCATTATTATTTCTATTACTACTACTAATACTACTATCATTATTATTATTATTAAAAAATTTAGTATTAATATAGTTATCTCTATTATTATTATTATTTTATTATTATTATTATTACTACTACTGCTACTACTACTTAACCTAACTTTATGATTTTTCTAACCAATAATATTATTATCATTAATGATGGCCTACAATTTTAGTGTTATTATGATTATGGTTTTTCCTCGTTTACTATTATTATTACTACTACTACTACTACTACTACTACTACTACTACTACTACTACTACTACTACTTTTACTACTTCTACTAATATCACTATTATTCCTACTATTATTACTAATACTAGATATGGATTATTATCATTATCTTTACTATTATGGTAGACATTTGAACGATTATATTACTATTATCATTTTTATTATTATTAATATTAGTATTATTATTTTTATTATTAATTCCATTATTATTATTATTATTATTACTACTACTTAACCCAACTTTATTATTATTATTATTATTTTTATTATTACTATTTTTATTACCATAATTATTTTGTTATTTCCTTGCTAATATTGTTAATACTAACTTTGTCCATTATCACTTTCATTAGTTAATATAAATATTTGAACCTTTATACTATTATTGTTATCATTTCGGTTACTATTATCATTGTAATTGTTATTATTATACTTAACATTGTTATCATCATCATCATCATCATCATCATCATCATCATTATTATAATTATTATTATTACTACTACTGCTGCTACTACTACTCCTTTTATTATTATTAATGTTATTTAAACCGAAGTTGGCGTATTATCATTTTGTCTCTAAAGAAGAGAAATACTTAAACCTTAGTATTTTACTATTTAATATTAGAATATCATTAATATTATTCCTAATGCCTTTATCATTAACATTATTACTATAGTATCATTATTAGTTATTACTATTATTATTGTCATTATTTTGTTACTATTATTGTGACAAAAGCATTTGATCCCTTATATTATTATTATTATTCAAAATATAACTTTTATCATTATTATTTTTAGGAATATTTGTACTTTGTTGGTATTGTAATTATTATATTATTATTTTAACCCAAACACTACTATCAGACTTAGCCTTAAAAATATTAGGGTTTCTATCACTATAAGCATTAGCATTACTATTATTATTATCACCATTTTGCTATAACTAGTATTAGTGCTATCATTATAAGAATAAAGCTATTAGGTTTAATAAGAATATAAGTATAGCACTAAATATTAAAATAAACATATTTTGACTAATAATATCTAGTTGGCTATTTTTAAGATAAAAACCCTGGTTCGTGTATAATACTGTAACACCCTCTCTTTAATAATAATAACCCTAATATTAGACTAAAAAAAGGAATAATGGTACTCTTGGTAGGAGGGAAACTAATACTCAGTATTTTCCCTTTTATAGGTGAATCGAACCAAAACCCTAAGGAGTTGTAGGAGCGTGCTCCAAGCCCAACGTCGGTTTAGGTAAGGATGTAGCTAAGGCCCATGTATGTTATGTGACTTGTATGCCTTGGATGCTATATAATTCATGTTATATTGTGTATCGTATGATTGTCCTTAACTTGTCTTATGTGTATCGCATCTTGGAGTTGAGGTATGTTTTGTATGTGTTCTTATGGCATGAGTATGATATGTATATGTGGTGATTGTCGTGTGATATGATATGACCCTCTAGGACATGTATGCTAGGATAAATGATATTATGATATGGGAATGAAAGGACAAAAAGGAAATAAATGGAAAGTGAGTTGCTAAAGGGGATATGAGGTTGACCAAAATGAATGAGAGATGGAAACCATGCATGGGAATTCTAGGGTCGCATGGGGACTTGGAGAGTTTGCATGAGATGGATAAATCTTGCATGGGGATGATCCTTACGTGAGAAAAATCATATTAAGGTGTAAATAAGCTAAGGGGAGAGTTGTGGAGTGATTGGAGACTAGGGATGAGAAATAGTACGTAGGTCGGTGTAAGGGTGTATAAGGGACCCGATTAGGGTTTTGGGAGGAAGTAGTGATCTGGAAAATGTGGAAATAAAAATCATTAAGGGAGAGTGGAGTACAGGTTAAGAGTGAGAATCTATTATATAAAGGGTGATTACAGGTGTCATGGGAGAGAAGAGATGTTGGGGAAAAAGAGAGAGGTTACTTGTGGGAGAAGAAAGGTACTACGGTTGAAGTGGCCAACTAGGGTTTTCAGTCGTATGTGGAATCGAGGGATAAAGTGACATGAATTGGGATTGGATTCTAAATGAGATCAGGTATGGGTCGATAAAAGAAGTAACGGTAGTGTAAGTGAGAGAGAGTTGGGCCACATAGGTCCAATTAGGGTTTTCAAGGGAAAATCCTAGAGGGTAATAGTAGGTGGAGTTGATGTCATGAGGTGTTGGGCCCTAACCCACTCCTATAGGAGTTGGGTTTTCATTAAAGGGTAAGTGTAAAGGGAAATAGATGTCAGGGTGTGAGTTAGGGGGCGACGAGTCTCAAGATATGGGACGGGCCCTCTTTGGGGAATAATTATAGCTGGAGTTAGCCATGCATGTCTAGGGCGGAATCTGTTGAATAAGATACAGTAAAATACTAATCATGTAAAGTGGAAGAGTACTGAGCCGGGTTCAGCCAATCCACCGGTTAGGAATAGTGGTTAGGGTTTTTACCCTATAAGTGACCGATCCACCGACGAATAATAGTGGTGTGGATATCGTCCCGCAAGTGACCGGCCCACCGTCAATAATAGTGGGGGATCCCGAGCTCAGTAAATTGAACCCTAATTTGTTAATACACGTAAAAGATTCTAAGTACTTATAGTGGAACACCATGAGAGTCGGAGCCAGACCGATCCACAGGTATAAAATAGTGGTTAGGTGCGTTCTGCCCTATAAGTGATCAATCCACTGGCTATAATAGTGGGGTTCCCGCACTCACATGGATTAATAAAGATTATGATGTGAATCAATTATAATTACCAAAGATTTAAAAGAATAAGTCTATCTGGACCGTAGCTGGCCTTTATCATCTGTTTTACTACATGCTGTTCATATGACTATGCCATGTATACTGTATGGTGTGTTTTGTATGTTGGCCTTAGTGCATCTGTTACCTTACTCAGTACGTAGCATACTGATGACCTGTTTCATGGGTGTTACTCATTCCCATTAGTAGAAGACCCATTTGAGCTTGTGCAGGTAGGGGATGACGTATTCGATGCCTACGACACTTACAAGGCATCGGGTGGGGCTGAGCGTTGAGCCTAGACTGGACTTGGGGGATCAAGAGCGACTCGGCCGGACTTTGTTTCTTTATTGGGTCATGTATTGTTTTCGTTTAGTTATGTTGTGTCGAACAATCCTTTATGTTTTGGAAAACTCTAGTCATGTACTCTTTGATTTGTAATCCTAAATCGCACTCTGATTTCTGTATGACTTGTGTTTTATTAATGATTTGTGTTTAATGTTAACTTTATTTAGCCTTAGCACTTAGTATTGGAATGGTAGGAGTGAACCGATTTGGTACTAAGTGTGGTGGTAATGCCCCTATGTTTACAGTCTTATCTTTTCGCTTCTGCTAAACTCTTTTAACTGAACGAAATTTTTTAGTAGTAAATTTGGGGGTGTTACATCCCTCTACAAAACCGAACCACCATCACCCCCATCTTACCCCGCACGAGCCGCCTGGGCCGTGCAAAAGTGCCTTCTCGATCACCTTCACCAGCCCCGTGCCGCCCCTCATGTTGCCTTCCACTGCCAATCCTGCTATAGCCAGCACCTCCTCCACCATCCAAAACACATAGGGAACCTTCCCCTACCTTCCCATACCTTCATCTCCCCCTACCTATCTCTCCTTCTACTTCCACCACCTTCCACCACCTTCAGCCGTCGCAAAAACTGTTGTGTGCCGCCATTCCCGGCTACACCACCACCTTCATTCCACCCCTCTCCACTTGCTGCACCTTCCTCCACCTCAAACACCCCTCCACTTCCTCTCCTTTAGCCTACATAACCATCTTCCACCTCTCTTCATCCTCCACTGCCGCCGTCAATTCCACCACTGACCTTAGGTGGTGTTCCAACTCCCCCAACCCCTAAACTAATTTCTATAAGTATTAATAATTTTATTTAATATTAATAATATTATCCTTAATAATAATAATAATAATAATAATATTATTATTATTATTATTTTTATTAGTGTTGTATTATCATCATTATTATTATTATTATTATTATTACCATTATTAATATTAATATTAATATTAATAATAATATTATGTATCACTCTTATTACCTAACCTAATTTCAGAAATACTTATAACTAGGGTATATTATTTAAAGATTATAACTTTAGCATTAAAATGGTTATCCATACTACTACTACTACTACTACTACTACTACTACTACTACTACTACTACTACTACTACTTAACCTAACCCTATGACTTTCCTAACCAATAATAATATTATCATTAATAATGGCCTACAACTTTAGTATTATTATAATTAGGGCTTTTCCTTGTTTACTATTATTATTATTACTAACCTCACTATTATTCCTACTACTATTACTAATGCTAGCTAAGGCCTATTATCATTATCTTTACTATTATGGTAAACATTTGAACCCTTGTATTACTATTATCGTTTTTATTATTACTATTACTACTACTACTACTACTACTACTACTACTACTACTACTACTACTACTACTACTATTAATGCCATTATTATTATTATTATTATTATTATTATTATTATTATTATTATTATTATTATTATTATTACTACTACTACTGCCTAACCTAACTTTATTTTTATTATTATTGTTATTAGTACTATTAGTATTATTACCATTATCATTCTCATTATTTCCTTGCTAATATTATTAATACTGACTTTGTCCATTATCACTTTTATTTTTTAATATAAATATTTGGACCCTTATATTATTATTATTATTATTATTATTATTATTATTATTATTACTATTATTATTATTATTATTATCATTTTGGTTACTATTATCATTGTTATTTTATTATTATTATAATTAACATTTTTATCATCATCGTCGTCGTCGTCGTCGTCGTCATCATCATCATCATCATCATCATCATCATCATTATTATTATTATTACTACTACTACTACTACTACTACTATTACTATTACTATTACTATTACTATTACTACTTTTATTATTATTAAAGTTATTTAAACCGAAGTTAGGGTGTTATCATTTTGTCGTTATAAAAGAAAAATACTTAAGCCTTAGTATTTTACTATTTAATATTAGAATATCGTTAATATTATTCCTAATGCCTTTATCACTAACATTACTATTATGGTGTTATTATTAGTTATTACTATTATTATTGTTATTATTTTGTTACTATTATTGTGACAAAAATATATTGAACCCTTATATTATTATTATTCAAATATAACTATTATCATTAGGTATATAAATACTTTGTTGGTATCACTATTATTATATTATTATCTTAACCCTAATACTATTATTAGTATTAGCCTTAAAAATGCTAGGGTTTCTATCACTATAAGCATTAGCATTACTATTATTATTATTACTATGATTACTATTTTTCTACAATTATTATTAGTACTATTATTATAAAAATAAAGCTATTAGGTTTAATACTATAAGTATGGCATTAAATATTTAAAATAAGCATATTTTGGCTAGTAATATCTAGTGGGCTAACTTGAAGATTAAAACCTTAGTTTTCACGTATAATACTCCCTTTAATAATAACAATCCTAATCTTAGACTAAAATAAGGAGTAATGGTACTTTTGGTAGGAGGAAAACTAATCCTTAGTACTTTCCCTCTTATAGGTGAATCGAGCCAAAACCCTAAGGAGTCGTAGGAGTGTGCTCCAAGCTTGGTGTCGCTTTAGGTAAGGATGTAGCTAAGGCCGTGTGTGTTGTGTAACTTGTACGCCTTGAATGATATATATCATGTTATGTCGTGTATCATATGATTGTCGTTAACTTGTCTTATGTGTAGCGCAGCTTGGAATTGAGGTATATTTGTATGTGCTTCTTATGACATGTATATATGGTGTTTATGGTGTGATATGATATGGCCCTCTAGGACATGCATGCTAGGAAAATTGATAATATGATATGGGAATGAAAGGACAAAAAGAAAGAGATGGGAAGTGAGTTCATTAAGGGGGATATGAGGTTGACCAAAATACCTTATGATCCATGAGAGGAAATGACCAAAATGAATGAGAGATGAGAACCATACATGTAAGTCTTAACATTTGCACGGGGACTTGGAGAGTTTGTATGGGGTGGATAAATCTTGCATGGGGATGAACTTTACATGAGGAAAGTTGTATTAGGGTGTAAATTAGATAAGGGGAGAGTTGTGGAATGATTGGAGACTTGGGATGAGAAATAGTATGTAGGTTGGGTAAGGGTGTATAAGGGACCCAATTAGGGTTTTGGGGATAAAACACTAATATGAAAAATGTGGAAGTAAAAATGATTAGGGGAGAGTGGAGTATGGGTTAAGAGTGGAAATATATTGTATAAGGGGTGATTATGGGTGCCATGAGAGAGGAGAGATATTGGGTGAAAAGAGAGAGGTCACTTATGGGAGAATAAAGGTACTAGGGTTTGAAGTGGCCAACTAGGGTTTTTCCGGTCACATGTCTAATCAAGGGGTAAAGTGATATGATTTGGGATTATATTTAAATGAGATAAGGTGTGGGGAAATAAATGAAGTAACGGTAGTGTAAGTGAGAGAAAATTAGACCACATAGGTCCAATTAGGGTTTTTAATGGAAAACCCTAGAGGGTGATAGTAGGTGGAGTTGAGGTCATAAGGTGTTGGGCCTAACCCACACCCGTAGGAGTTGGGTTTTTCATTAAAGGGTAAGTGTAAAGGGAAATGGATGTTGGGGTGTGATAAGGGGAATAAGAGTCTTAAGATATGGGACGGGCCCCCTTGGGAGAATAGAAGTAGAAGGTAGTTGACATGCATGTCAAGGGTGAAAAGATTTATCTAATAAGACATGAATAACATACTAATCACTTAAAGAGTAAGATTTTTGAGCCAGACCTAGACCGATCCACCAACATAATAGTGGCTAGGTGCTAGGGTGCCCTAGAGACCGATCCACCGGCATATAATAGTGGTTAGGTGCGTTCTGTCCTATAAGTGACCGATCCACCGGCTATAATAGTGGGGGATCCCGAGCTCAATAAACCGAACATTATGTTGGCAATGAATCATAGGAAAGCTACTATGTACTTATAGTAAAACACCATAAGAGTTTGGGCCAGACTGATCCACCGACATAATAGTTGCCAGGAGCGTTCTGCCCTAGAAACTGATCCACCAGCATAAAATAGTGGTTAGGTGCGTTCTGCCCTATAAGTGACCGATCCACCTACTATAATAGTGGGGTTCCCATACTCGCATGGATTAATAAAGATCATGGTGTGAAGTGACTATATTTAATAGAGATCCAAAAGAAAATAATTCTAATTGAACCATAGCCGGCCTTCATTATTTGGACTACTACACGCGGCTTATGTGAATGTGCCATGTATGCTATGTTGTATGTTTTGTATGTTTGGCCTTAGTGTATTTGTTACCTTACTTAGTACATAGCGTACTGATCACCCGTTTCATGGGTGCTACTCATTCCCACGAGTAGAAGACCCATCTAAGCTTGTGCAGGTAGGGGATGATATCTTCGATGCCTACGACACTTACGAGGCATCGAGTGGGGCTGAGCGTTGAGCTTAGACCTGAATTGGGATTCAAGAGTGACTCAGCCAGACGCTGTTTTCTTTTTGGATCATGTCTTATTATATTTTAGTTATGCTATATCGTACAGTGCTTTATGTTTTGGAAAAACTCTAGTCATGTACTCTTTGGATTGTAATCCTAAACTGCACTCTGATTTTGTATGACTTGTGTTTTACTAATGACTTGTGTTCTTATTAATGACTCGTGTTGAATGTTAACCTTGTTTAGCCTTAGCACTTAGTACTAGAACGGTAGGAGTGAACCGATCTGGTACTAAGTATGGTGGTACTGCCCCCGAGTTTATGGTTTTATCTTTTTGCTTCCGTTAAACCCTTTTAATTAAACAAAATTTTTTAGCATTAAATTTGGGGGTGTTACATGACAATTATAAAAATATACATAAAATACATTATAGTTCATATCACACGACATGTAGGGCATATAAAACACATAATACACAAACGGCCTTAGTATCTCTTACCTAAAATATTACCGATCTTAGAGTACGTTCCTACACCTCTTTAAGGCTTTAACTGGTCTCATTTATATGAGGGAAAACTTCCCTCCTACCAAAAGCACTATTATTTACTAACTCATTCTAATACTAGGGTTTTTAATAAAATAATACTATACTAATAATAACTATATAAAATAATACCAAAAATGCTAATAATATCATTTAGACCTTATTAATAGGAATAGTAATAATAATAGTAATGAAATAATAATCTAATTATAAAATAATAATAATAATAATGATGATAATAATAACAACAACAACAACAACAACAAAGTAGTAGTAATATTTGTATTATATAATAAAGGGGGGCTTCAGCCCTCTAAATAAATAATAGTAGTATTAGTATTAGTAGTAGTAGTAGTAGTAGGAATAATAATAATAATAATAATAATAATAATAATAATAATAATAATAATAATAATAATAATAATAATAATAATAATAATCGAATAAGGGTTAAAAATTGAAATAAAATAGAACAAACTTAAATAAATAGGGAGAAGGGCTGAGAGGGTTTAGAGTTTCACCTTGGGTCGGCAGAGATAGGTGGCATTAGTGGTGGTGCACGACGGTGGCGGCGGTGGCCGGAAAAGAGGATAGAAAAGGAAAAAGTTGAGATTTGAGAAGAAGAGGTGGAGAATAAGGGTGGTGGTTGAGGTGTTGGTGGTAGCCTAGACTGAGAGGAGTAAAGTGAGGGTGGTGGCGCAACAAGTGGCAGCAACATATTGCGATAGAGGTGGCAGTTGAAATGAAAAGAAGAAGAAAAAAGCGAGGAGGAGAAGAAGAAAGGAGAAAAGAAGGGTAGGGCGATGTGGAGGAAGATTGATAGCAATTTTTGGGGTGGTGTAGGAGGCAGTGATAGCGGCGGATGTGGTGGTAGATGGCAGCGCGAAGGGTTGGAGGTGTAAAATTTTGGTTGGTTGAGTAAGGAACTTTGCACGGCTGTGGTGGCTCGTACAAGAAGAATCAAGGGAGATGGGTGGTTCAGTTAGTTAGAGGGTGGTGCAGGGAAGACTTAGGTAGGTAGGACTAGCGGTGTAATTGGCTGATGGCGGAGGAAAGGGTGTCTAAAGTAACGATGGTGCGTAGGGTAGGTTCTTAGGGCTTCGGGGAAAAAGTTTCAAGATCAATCAAGAGGGGATATTTATAGAGTTTGGAGGGGAAAGTAGGGTTTTGAGGGTCGGTAAGAAGGTAATGTAGGTAGGGTTTGGGGTACCTTGTGGCGCCAATTGGCCGGTGCAAATTCAAGTTGTGGTTGACTTTTTGCGCAGGAAAAGAAGGTTTTTACGCAGAAGAAAAGGAAAGTGGGTTAGGTCAAGTTGAACTGCGATTCAAGGGGAAGAGAAAGAGCGGAGAAATGACCGGTCAGTCAAGCGTAGCCAGCGGCACCATTTGCGGAGGCAATGGAGCTGCAGGTCGACAGTGGAGAAGAAAGGAGGAAGGCGGAGGTAAATCGACCAGCTGGGGAAAAAGAAAGAAAAAGAAAAGAGGAGGGAAAACCGGGCTGGTTGATGTCGTTAGTAAAATTTTAAATGGAACATGGCGTTACAGGAGGAAAAGAAGTAATACGCAATGCTCTGGCTGCTGAAGGAAGAAGAGAAAAGAAGCAGGAGGATGGGCTGTGGGAGAGAAAGAAAAAAACAAAAGATTTTGGGCCGCAAATAGGCCCAACCAGAAGAAAGAAAGAGAGGAAAAAGGAAGAAAAGAAAGAAAAAGAAAGAAAAGAAAGAAAAAAGGAAGAAGGAAAAAGAAAAAGGAAAAAGGGAAAAAGGAAGATAGGTAGGTTGGGGTCAATTAAATTAATTAGAATATTTTGGTTATTTAAAATAAAAATATTTTAAATAAAATAATATTAAATTTCATTTGTAGGCTAATTTAGGATTTTTAAAAGATTCTTTCTAAATTCCTTTTTAACTAGTAAAAATATCTAAATTTTCCCTTATGAAAATATTTATGAATTTCTTCTTAATTTGAACTAAATAATTTCTTCCTATTCCAATAAAATTAATTAAATTAATTTCCTAATAATCCTTATTTAGTTATACTTCTTAAAATAAATATTTTTTGGGCATTTCATGCATACTACATTTCACCCTTACACTCTCATCTAATAATTTTAGGTAATGCTTTTTATGTTTAGAATGATTTGTCTGATTATTTTGTTTAGATAATAATTTCATAATTGTGTCTAGTTTGTTGTCCAAAATTTGATAATTTATGAATATATTGCTACAGATGTCATAATTTAGTTACATTGTAGGTTAACCTTGCTATTATGCATTTTAGTTTATATATATTATTATTGTAGATCTGAATATTCGTTGAAGACTCTTAATTGAACTATAGTTTTTAGTAAATTAAGAAATATATGTTGATAAAAGTACCTTATTAACATATATTCAGTGCTACTATAAAGTTGTTTATGATAATGTAAAGTTAAATGTTATCATGAGATTAGTATATTTGTTGTAATTAATAGTAAAATTTGACTATTAAATATTAATGGCAAACTGAATTAGATATTGGTACAACAATAATAAACTAGGCAATGCTTATAATTTTTTATGAAATGCACAAAAAGGTAATATTTTTAAAGACTTATTTTGTTGTACTAATAAAAATGTCTGATATGAACGTAAATGACAACTTACCGATTTGGTTATTATCTGCTTGAGATGAAAAGAAGAAGAAGAAAGGATTTAACATAGGAAGTTGATACATCCCTTTTGAAGTAGATGGCATATCTTTAATTTTAGGACTTAGAGTTCGAGGTATACCAACAAAGATAGATACGGGCTATAGATTTAGTGATTTATGAAATTTATTCATAAAGTAGCAAAACACTATATTTGTATCTCCTAAAACCATAAAATGGATTATCAAAGCATCAGCTAATTTTCAATTGGACCAAATTGATAACGAAGTTTTCACTACGTTTATAGTTTATAGTTTTGTGGAATTTTTTTTCTACACTATTCCGAGCATTGCAGTGTATGTTTACTAGACTTTCAGACGATTTTGAATATCAGTTAGACTATACATAAGGTTTGTTAGTGTATGAGTTTCTAGAAGAATAAGTCTTAAATGTATTTAAAAAAAGTAATGCAAAATCAATATTTTAATTATGTGGATGTGCTCATGTCTTGAAGGTAATTAACTCAAAAAATACTAGTAAATATATATATTGTAATCTATATATATATATATATATATATATATATATATATATATATATATATATATAATTTATATATATGGCTTTAACAATGTGTTAGGTCTCGACTATTAAACATTTGTCACTTGATAATCCTTCCTCTTATATGAAGTTATAGTCTCGAATTAAAAGTTATAATAAAGGGGTAGATATTTAAACAATTATTAGAGACATTATAGAAGATGAAGGATATCATTTAAAAGGATAATGAGGAAGATAAAATAGAATTTAACAGGTAAATCAATTTTATAAGCATTATCATTAATTTTCTCTAACACAGTAAACGGTCCATCTCCTCTAGAGTCCAACTTTGACTTTCTAAAATTTGGAAACCTTTCTTTCCTAAGGTGAACCCAGACTAAGTCTCCAGATTTAAAAATCATTTTTCTCCTTCTTTTATTAGCATGTTCAGCCATCTGTTGCACATTTTTGTTAATCTGTTGGCTTACAGTCTTATATAACCTTTTCATATTATCAGCTCTAGATTCAGCATCAAAATTTTGCAATTCAGCATGAGGCAAATGACTCAAATATAAAGGAGTTAAAGGATTAAAACCATACACAATCTCAAATGGAGTTTTATTAGTTGTAGAATGTAAAGTCCTATTATAAGCAAATTCCACTTGAGGTAAAACATATTCCCATTGTTTAAGATTCTTTCCAAGGACAGCTCTTAACATGTTTCCTAATGTTCTATTTACTACCTCAGTTTGTCCATCAGTTTGAGGGTGACAAGTTGTAGAAAACAATAACTTAGTTCCTAATTTTCCCCATAAAAAATTCCAGAAATGACTTAAAAACTTAACATCTCTGTCTAAAACTATAGTCTTAGGAATACCATGTAATTTAACCACATTAGAAAAAAATAATTCAGCCATTGCTACAGCATCATTTGTTTTATTACAAGGTATAAAATGAGCCATTTTACTGAACCTATCTACTACAACCATTATTGAATCATTAGATCTATTAGTCCTAGGTAATCCTAAAACAAAATCCAAAGATACATCAACCCAAGGATGGTTAGAGACAGGTAAGGGAGTATATAAACCAAAAGGTTTTGAAGTAGTTTTTGCTTGCCTACAAGCAATACAATTGACACAATGTTTTAAAACATCATTTTTCATGTGTGGCCAGTAAAAATGATCAATTAAAACATCTAAAGTTTTCTGAGATCCTAGATGTGCCATTAACCCACCACTATGAGCTTCTTGAATTAATAAACCTCTGTAAGAGCATGCAGGAATACACAACCTATTTTCCCTAAACAAATAACCTTCATTAATGAAATACTTTCCATGTGAGGAAACTTCACAACTTTTATAGATTTCCTTAAAATCAATATCTTCTAAGTATAATAGCTTAATACTGGAAAAACCTAATAAAGTAGTATCAGCAGCATTTAATAAGGCATATCTCCTAGATAAAGCATCTGCAACTATATTATCACTACCTTTCTTATATTTAATTATGTAAGGAAAACTCTCAATAAATTCTATCCATCTACCTTGTCTTCTATTTAACTTTGATTGACTTTTTAAATACTTAATAGCTTCCTGATCAGTATTAATTACAACTTCTCTATGCCACAAATAATGTTGCCACACTTCCAAAGCCCTTACTAAAGCATACAGTTCTTTTTCATAAGTAGAATAATTCAAAGTACTACCATTTAATTTCTCACTAAAATAAGCTATTGGCTTTCCCTCTTGAGAAAGTACAGCCCCTATTCCTAACCCTGAAGCATCACAATCTAATTCAAACATCTTTTCAAAGTCAGGAAGACTCAACACAGGTGCTTGGGTTAATTTAGTCTTAAGTGTCTCAAAAGATTTTTGTTGTTCTAATCCCCAAGTGAACCCATTATCCTTCTTTGTTATGGCAGTAAAGGGAGCAGCTATAGTACTAAATTTTCTCATAAATATCCTATAAAAAGAACACAATCCATGAAAAATTCTTACTTCAGTCACACTCTTTGGCACAGGCCATTCCTGAATAGCTCTAACCTTTTCTTCATCTACAGATACACCCTCTTTTCCTACCACTAATCATAAGAAAACCACACTTTCCAAAAAAATCCATACTTAGTTAAATTAGCATAAAGTTGTTCTGTTTTAAACACATTCAAAATAATCCTTAAGTATTTCAAGTGTTCCTCTAAAGATTTACTATATATAAGTATATCATCAAAATAAACAACCACAAATTTTCCAATAAATTCCCTCAAAACATAGTTCATAAGTCTCATAAAAGTGCTTGGAGCATTTGACAACCCAAAAGGAATCACTAACCATTCATATAATCCAAGATTAGTCTTAAAAGCTGTCTTCCACTCATCTCCCGGTTTCATTCTAATTTGATGATACCCACTTTTCAAATCTATTTTGGAAAATATAAGAGCACCATGCAATTGATCCAACATTTCATCAAGCCTAGGGATATGATATCTATACTTGATAGTTATTTTATTTACTGCCCTGCTATCCACACACATCCTCCAACTACCATCCTTTTTAGGCACTAATAATACTAGTACTGCACAAGGACTCATAGACTCCTTAATATATCCTTTACTTAATAGTTCAGAGACCTGTCTTTTTAATTCCTTAACCTCTTCAGGATTGGCTCTATAAGTAGGTCTGTTTGGTATAACAGCTCCTGGAATAAAATCTATTTGATGTTCTATTTCCCTTAATGGAGGTAATCCACTAGGAATGTCCTCAGGAAACAACTCATTATATTCTTCCAATAACTGTTTCACTATACTAGGTATTTCTTCAATTATTCCTCTCTGACACTCATAACAGTCCTGATAAATCATCAAGTACACATTAGCATTTCTTTTCCTTGCCTTTCCTACATCCTTACCTTTAGCATAAAATCCAGAAGTCCCTTTCATGTCCTTTGAACTAAGATCGTTCTCCAAATTAGGTTTAGATAACTCCTTATAATCAGATTTAATTTTAGTTTGATCCTCAAATATTTCTTTTGGAGTCATAGATGCTAAGACAATCTTCTTATCATCCTTCTGTACTGTATACCTATTTTTATAGCCATCATGTATTACCTTCCTATCATATTGCCAAGGTCTACCTAACAACAGGTGAGTAGCATGCATAGGAACTATGTCACATAAAACAGAATCTTCATATTTTCCTAGTTTTAAATTCACTAAAACTTGTTGACTAACTTTGACATCTCCCAATTCATTAAGCCATTGCAATCTATATGGTTTTGGATGTTTAGTAGTGGTTAATCCTAATTTAGACACCAACAGGGTACTAGCAGCATTAATACAACTACCACTATCTATGGCCATGTTAAAGCACTTATCATCAATTAAACATCTGGTATGGAATATATTTTCTCTCTGTATAGCATTAGAATCAGGTAATTTATTACTGTTTAAAGCCCTACGAACCACAAAAAGATCCCTACTCACTAGCAATTCTACTTCCTCTTCTAGATCACTATCATCCTCTCCAACTATATTGACCTCTTCCTCTTCTTCTTCAGATTCATATTCTATATCTCCAGACTCTCTAATTAAAATGTTTCTCTTGTTTGGACATTCAGAAGCTATATGTCCTAATCCTCCACATCTAAAAAATTTGATACCCCTAGTCCTGTTTGATTCACTTACAAGGTTTGTCATCACATTCTTACCCTTTTCAAACTTCTGTCCTACCTTAACTTCATTGCTTCTACCTTTAAATTCAACCTTACTATTATTCTTCCAGTTTCCAGAAGTATTTCCTCCAAAATTTCTCCTTACTGTAGTCTTAAACCCAATCCCAGGGGGTTTATATTTCCTAGATTTCCTTAATTGAATCTCTATCTTAATAGCTATATTTACCATCTCATTCAAGGTTCCACAAGGATATAATTCTACTTTATCAGCTATCTCTGAATTTAATCCACTCAGAAACCTAGCCATGGTAGCATCATCATCCTCAATAACTCCTGTCTTAATAATCAAAACTTCTAGTTCCTTATAATAATCATCCACTGTCCTCACTCCTTGACTAATAGTTTGCAACCTCTTATGCAATTCCCTATAATAGTAACTTGGTACAAACCTCTTTCTCATTAAGGTATTAAATTCTGTCCAAGTCTGTATAGGTGGTTCCCCACACCTTCGTCTAGTTAACACCAAATTATGATACCAAGAGGACGCATACTCAGTAAATTCTACTACATCCACCTTAATTTTCTTTTCTTCAGAGCAATTATGACACTCAAATACTAGTTCTGTTTTCCTTTCCCATTCAAAATAATAATCAGAGTCATTCCTGCCATTAAACCCTGGTATACTAAGCTTAAGATTATTCAAATTCCTATCAATGAACTCTAATTCCCTATCTTGCCTATTGTTCTGTCTAGGCATCCTATCACTATTGTGAGATACTTGGTCTTCCAACTCCTATAGATTAGCTATGGGTGGAATTCTAATCCTAGGATCCATTGGAGCCCTTCCTAAAACTCCTGCTTGATTAGTTTCAACTCTGTTATGTTGCAACTCATTGATTCTTACTTCCTGTTCTCCTAGTCTTTGTTCTAGGTTAGTAGATAAAGCAGCAAATTGTGCAGTCATTTGTTCTTAAAAAGTTCTAAGGGTTTCTAAAAGATCATTACTAGAAACAGATTGATTGACATACTGACCATTGTTAGACATAATGAAATTTTTAGACTTAAACAACTAACACAACATCAATTAATTAACAGAACCAATTTATTCAAGAATTCCAGACAAACAGAACACACAGTATAGTCTCAATAAGTATTACAGTATCAAAGATTAACAGAAATAGCAATAGTAAAGCTTACTCAGGCTTATTCAATGTCTATAATAATTCGACAATAATGATTAAGTAAAAGGGAACGATATTTCTCGAAACCAAATGGTTTGCCGGTTATGTCACCTGTGTACTTATTAACAAACCAATAATTAGCGAAGAGATTGGAAATTAAGTATAGCAGATAGTAGTATTAACAAGAAAATTTACGAATCGAGGTTACCAACAACAATTTGTCGCACAGTCAGTCAAGATTCAAGTTCTTGACCAAACCCTAGGTCGATTAGGGTTTCTCTTCGGACTTTCGAAACAGCAGACCAAAATACTTTAATCGCCGGTTTTAGAACGACAAAAATCGAAACACTCCTCGTCGCTGTTAACCCTAAAATTTCACACCTCAAGATAGGGTTAGCGAAATACAGAAATCGATTCAAAAATTGGGGAAAACTTAATCGGTAACAAAGAAAACTATGAGCACTCTAATAATCGAGGCTTTGATACCAAATGATGGAAACCTGTTAGGGTTTCTCGAAAGGATCGAAAGATTAATCGAGCGCAACGTTCGATTCGCCGGTTCAGCCTAAGGAACAACTCCAAAGGAAGACCAAAAGATTCAGAGGCACAGTTTGTACAACGGCAACTGAAATTTGAAGAGAGAATGATCAAGATCGATTAAAGGTAAGAGAGCAGATTCAGAGGAACGAGCGCGCGAGAGAATCGCCGAGAGAGAGGGAGAGAGAGACAAGTCGCGAGAGAAGAATCGAGAAAACTCAGCCAAATATTCTGTCCAAAAAGAAGTGTCCCTATTACACATTGTTCCAGCTATTTATAGGCGTAGTACAAACCGTATATCGACGTACAAATTCACAATACAGACTATCGAATATACGACCATATTTACAACAGAAAGGCCGAACGACCTTATTGCTTTGGGCCACATAAATAGTCAATCAGCCCAATTAAACCCCAAAATAAAAATGTCCCAAATACAATTAAGTCTAAGACTTATTTCCCATCAGCTAAAATTGCACTTTAGCTAATCATGGCTATTAAGGATTGATTAATCCACAATCCATCTAGTCCAAAATTAAGGACCGGGTGGCAGATTATACAACCGACCTAATTTCCATTAGCCAATTTCGACCGGCGAATGCATCATATGGGATTACAATTAATTAACAAAAATTACATAATATGCACACTTCAGATACATAATCTGCACATTCCAACAACTGCATCCAAAGATCCACAGAGTCCATATGCTGCATCACACTCCTATTTATTCACCAAATAAGACAAACAATTATAAGTAAATAATTCACAGCAATTTTCAAAATTAATTAAATACAAGTTTTTAAGATTCATATCATAAAGGTAAGTAATGACTTATCTAAACACAAAGCTAGCTAGAAAATTGAAAAAGAGAGAGTTATTGAGAACATGACAATCCACGAGAAAGTTTTTCTAGATTGCCGATAGAAATCAAAAAACTAGGTTTGATACTACCTTATCAATCAATAATTTAAATATTATAATAAAATCACTATAAGGAGACACAAACAATCTTTCTTGAAAAATGTGTCTGAAAACCTAAGACTCGCGAGTGTAGCCATATTAAGACTAAAATTTGGATATTAATCAAATTGGATTAAACATATATCATTTGGGGCATTTCAAATTAATTTAGAAAGTTGAGAAAAGAATAATAGATTATAAGTCAATTTTATCAAAAAATAACTTACTCATTAGGTTTTACAACATAGAGGAAAACCATCCATTTTAGGTAACCAATCCAACACGATAACGTAAGAATAAAATTTAAATGATTTTAAATCCATGGCAGAAATTAAATAGGTAAAAGAAGCATAGTATAATCAATTTTATAAAACCCTCTCTGAAAATTAGGGTTTTTAAATCCTAAACTACTAACAGACCTATTCACTTTGAGTAGCTCAAATTAATAGTTTTAAAACACAATTAAACCAATTATAAATAAATCTAGATAATCAATTTCAACAAAAGCAATCTTATGAATCATGGATTTAAGATAATCTGTTTCCAAAATTAAGTGTTCAAAGCCCAAGACACAATCTTAGATAATTCAAATCAATTAATTCCAATTGAAGGTTTTAGAATGCAATAAGGCTCATTTCACCTATTTCTATAAATTTAATTTTAGAAAATAACTATACAAATGACTAATTTCATAGATTCACTTAAAATCTAGGGTTTTAGGCCCAAAAATACAATTCGGTTAAATTCTATTAATTTAAGTAAATTGAATGTTTAGAAATGCAATTAGAAATATTATGTAACATATTATGTAATCAATTGAGCAAAAACATTGAAAGAGGTACCCAATTTGACACACTTAGGGTTTTAAAGCCTGAAACACAAATCTAGTCAAATATTGCTAAAATATTTAAATTGACGGTTCGGAATTCAAATTAAATGTATTCTCATGTAAATTATATAATCAATGGAACAAAAAAAAACCAAATTACATAATTCAATTTAGACACATAAGAGTTTTTACCTAACAATCAAATTATTCGAGACAAATATCCATAGGCAACATTTAAGTCAACCAAGGGTTCACTTATAAGGCTAAATTAAATAACTAGTCTAAAGACATAATAAATGACTAAAATGTCAATAAGGTCAACTAATTTAACTTAATTTCAAGAGAGGTTTATTTCATGCTAAAATTTACTACACTTAACCAATTATTTTCTCATGACGAAATATAAATACGACAGTAAGATAAAATATTAAGATTCCTTAGTGCACCAAAACTATATCTTTCTCTTTTCTTCTTTTTCTTACTTAATGCATTATTTTAATTGAGGTCACTAAGTATACTCATCAATTTCACCAATGGTTGAATATGTCTAAAGCCTTATAAAATTTTTATTTCAACTCTAAATGATCCAAAACTCATAAACTAGCTTTTATGCACTATTATACATACAAGGAAATACTTAGAGAAATTTTTAACAACCAAAGCTCATGTAAATTAAGAAGGAAGAGAGATAAACTACTCGAATCCACACATACTCATCACAACTATTTTGTAAATTCAGCACATCTCTCCTGAACATTCATAACTTCTTCACTAAATAATCACAAAACCATCTTCTCATTAAATGTTTATGCTTAAACACATAAGATAGGAATATACACATGTAATAAAATATTATCAAGAAATTATTTCATGCTTATAATTAAAATAAAGCTATCCACACATGAGAGAATATATAATACACCTAGCACAAAATCCTATCTCTAAAGGTTAGTTTAGTTTACCAAAACTCCTAAGCTCCTTAGTAAAGCTAGAACAAGAAATATAGAAATTTATTCTCCAAGCCCACATGTCACCTTCAAGAATATAAGGTAAATGAGTTAGATAAACCATATTTGATAACTAACAAAAATGTGAAAGAAAGGAATTGGAATGGAAGAAGTGAAATATAAAATATTACTCTTGAATAGGGAGGCTTGAAAACCACGACAAAAAAAACCAATATCCACAAAGGTTTTGGAGGGTTAAAGGGGAGGAAACTAAGAAGAAAAGAAGGGATGAAAGGCACGAGATCTCTGCTGCAACCCACTCAACAACTGTAGCAACAACTCCAAGGTTGCTCGGCAAGGTAGATAGGAGAGGAAAAAAGGGAGGGTAGATTTCTTTGGTAAGAAGGGTCTATAGATGAGGTATTAGATGAAAGAAAAAATTACCAAACAAGAATACATGGTATGGGAAGCAAGGTCGAAGCGTGTTAGATGCTAGAAGTTACAAAAAAATAAGCTTTGCTGATTTTGTGAAGTTGGTTGGGAAGTAAAAGTTTGGTTATGAATGAGCTTGGAGGAGCTAGACTTCTAGGATTTAAATTATATTGAGTCATAGTATGTAATGAAATATTAACAAGGAATAGGACAACATGAGAGAGAGAGAGAGAGAGAGAGAGAATAAGTTGCTGCAAGTTCAAATGTAATCAACTTTGCACTCTGCTAAAATTCATGATTTTACGTTCGTATTGAGATTGGAACGCACGATTTGGAAAAAATAGAGTGAGATCTTATATGGAGGAGTGTGGATTGAGTTTTGGTTTGAATTTGGCCTCACTTGAGTGCTAGGATTAGGAGTGTAAGAGAGATGACAGGCTATGGTTGAGTGTGTAAGAGAAATGTCGTAAAATTATAATTATGGTACTAGTTGTACTTTTTGGGTGGGAGAAATGTAACCAAGTTAGAAATATGATTTGGTGATCTTAGGAGACTAGTTAGGATTGAATTATTAGTTAGAGGATTGGTTACAATTTATTTTGATAAATTAAATAGGAAGAATGTCTAATAATAGGCACTTATTGAGTAAAAAAAACAATTGAATTCTAAAAATTATAAACATTTATGGAAATTCTCGAAATAATCTTAGAAACTCATGTATATACAAATTTTGAGTATTGGAGTTGGTTTGAAACTCAACGGATGGAAAATGATCAAAAAGGACAAAAAGGGGTAAGTTGCAGAAACACGGTTTTTCGCAAATTCATAAAACGAATAACGGGTGTTCAAAATATCACGTATTTATGCTGAATGTTTTTATAAAATAAAATACATAAAATGTTTGGTCTCATAACTCATTTGATGAACAACGGATTAAAAATAGCAAAAACGGCTAAAATCGCCTAATCATGTAAATAAATTTTTCCGCAATTTGACAATTAGGAAGGAAAGGGAGAAACATCAATGAATAAAATTGATGGATGAACTCAAAAATATTTTTAGATCGATCCACAAATGTTTAAAGGGTCAAAAAGAGTGAAAACACAAGAATCAGAAGAATTGCAATAAATATGTTTTACGCAACAAGAGAGATAATCAATGAATTGTCTAAACATTTGCACAAACAAAATGAGGCTTGTTAATAGAATAGATAGGTGTGTGTGTGGGTGTGCGCGCGCACACACGCATGCGTGTATTAGGTACGATAATAAGCCAATTATATATATTAATTAGGATTTGGAGAAACAAGGTATTAAATTACAACCCTTTTAAAAAGGAACTTCGTCCCCAAAGTTCAGAGAATTTGAAACAACGGAAACTTGATAAAATAATTTAATAAAACATTGACCGTAGTAAATAGGTTAAAAGTTAATATGAAGAAAACATAAATATATTTTACAAAACCAAACCTAGAAAGTTAAATTAAAACAAGGCATATAAATTAACATAGAAGTAAGGGAAATTGATGTTTAGCAAATCAAATACAATAAGATTCGTGAAGGAAGAAATACACACTAAAGTAAAAAAAAAAAGATGCGGAAATATTATTACATAAAATAAAGTCTAACAAGAGAATAAGAAAAACGTGTTACATTAAGTTCAAACAGAAGGAAGGAAACAAAAATTATAAAGTTTAAACAACTCTAACAATACAACCAATACATAATATGCATGTAAAACTTTACATAATGAGTTATCTCCATAAGGTCACCTATGAAAACGAGGTTAGCACTTGGCTCGACTACTCATAAAAGATCCCCATACGCACCAATCACATACATCTAGGTCAAAGGAGATTTCTAAACCTAAAATACTTCACTAACGAGCTCCTTAATCTACACTATAACCATGATAGTCCAAACACATCAATTCGCAAATGCTATGACTATGGCAACAATACCATTCAGAGCCCAACATTTTTATTCATTTATTATTATTATTATTATTGACTACCCACTAATAGTTCTCCTCATACACGACAAAACTTAACACATTATCATTCAATAGCAAAAAGAAAGTATGCATATATTTACAAAGAATAATTATCCTACATTAAGGTTAAAATAACTAACACAATATACAAAACTGAAGCAACATTTAATTGAATGGTAATGGACGGAAACTAAAATATAAGCACATAATAAAGTCATACAGCATCATTAAAATCACTAGGGTAATAAAGGCACCCTACATACTGCTTATGAAAATAAAAAACCTCTATCAAAACCTCAACGCTATCATTACCATAATTCTAGGTTTCTCTTAGTTGAAATGCACACATCTATTTAAACATCACCATCAATGTTACAAACCTAAGTTTAGTATAATTCTAAAATAAGTGAAACTACTAAAAAAAATAGATTTCAATTTATATCACACCATGTTACATCCAGCAAGGTACACCATAAGGTTACCAATCCATCAAACCTGCGGCACTAGAATAAACCTAGTGGGGTTACTACCACCTTAAAAGCAAACTAATTAAAAAACCATAATAATCACAATGCATAGAATACAGAGTTAACACAACTCAAGCATGTAAAATAACAAGTGACCATTTAAAAAGATATAATCACAATAGGAAATCACAAGTCCACTTATGCTACCTAATCACACTATCTTCACAAGCTAATCCAGATTTATAAATTCAGTTGACGTTTTATCAAAGTCAAATCGAACACTTAAAATGAATTATAGATCAATGAAAATTGAAATTCAAACACATAAAATTAGATTTTTCAAACCAAAAGCTCTGATACGAACTTGTAACACTCCCAAATTTCACTCCTAAAAAATTTCATGTAAAAGGATAATGAGGAAGCTAAAATAGAATTTAGGGAATGTTACCGCCATACCTAACACAATATAAATGTCTACCATCTACCTCATTCTAAATTCAAGGCTAAAACATGTCAAAAAAAATCAACCAACATTTATGCCGTGAATATAAACTCCTACAATGAGATATCCACAGGAAGATAGCAAGTGAACAATTTCACTGAATAAAATCAGTGCTGAATGAATAAGAGGAAACCTGTTAAGTAATCCTAGATTTTAAAAGCTTATTAAATTAATGAAAAATTAAAATTCGATTAAAATTCCCTTCAAATTTTATTACATCACTTGAAAACTTATAAAAATGAACACAAACAAATAAGGACAAATCACGAGGGATCAAACTTTGGATGACCCATTCAACCCTAAAATGGTATCTCATCTCAAACATATATAAGAGGTATGCTCCCCACCTTAAGTGTATCGTCGCATGACCCATTCAACCATGGTGTTATCAATACGGGTCCAGTACTGATTAAATCACGGCTACCTAACTTATGGACGGAAACATGGTACACATAAGATATGACAATCTTTAGCTTACGATACTCATGCTTAATTACACATGGGATACATATACCATTCTAATCATATTCGACTATATATGTGATACATACACTATTCTACTCATGTAATAACACATACTCAATTATACATGTGACACATATAATAAAATATGAAGTCACAAATTCCTACTTATAATGTATGATGGGACATGACAATACATAGGGTATAATCATACAATAAATTGCGATCGCACTCTGAGTATCACACACTATTCTAGAAGATAGCATTCTACACATAAGGCCCATAAATGATTTAAATAATAGATCATGTGATAATTAAATACAGACATATGCTATATATTTATGTTTAAATAATACATCATGGCAACACTACTGTAAGAGAGATAACCAAGAGACATGCATAGGAAATAGAAATATAAATTCCAAGGGTCAACGAGAATATTTCATTATTACTTTTCATTATCGTGATCACAATCATTCAATTATATTATCTTGAGAATGGAGAATCAAAGAGATCGTAACAACCAATCTAGTACTTGAACAATACTAGTCCTAGCTGGCCCTCTCAGAAATGTAACTAGACCATTAATAAATAGGACACCTAATCACTTAAGTATACATACCCCGTATAGGGCCAAAATATATCGAGACACCTATAGAGTAGAAGCACGCCTCTCCAGATCTCGTAAGGCACCTGGGATCATAGAAGATAAAAGCATTGGAATGGTACCAAGTGAATACCAAACCTAACTCGGATAGCTACCCCGAGTGATATAAGTCTCCAATCAATATCTTTCACTTTAAGTGATTAATATTTTATGCAAGGATTTAACCAATCATAAATCAGGCCCACATAACAACACTTAGCTCACTTCCATCACCACAATGATTTTCCTTCTTTCAGATCAATTTCAAGTGGCATTAAAGGCATGCGGCATTAAAGCCGATAAATTTCAAGCAACATTAAAGCTTAACCAATCCAAGTGGCGTTAAAGCCAAACCAATCCTAATGGCATCAAAACCAATCAATTCAAAGGGCATGAAAGCCGAACCAATTCAAGTGGAATTAAAGCCGATTGATTTTTAGGAGCATTAAAGCCAAATCAATTAATGTGGCACTAAGGCCAAATAATTTCAGGTAGCGTTAGAGCTAAATAATTCCGTGATTTAAATATATGACATAAAGTATCATATAATTTCAATCCATACTCACTCCTTCACATACTCAAATACTTACAATATTCAAGAGGCATATGAACATCTATTTGCATTAAAGTAATAATTCATGCATACATACATACATACAATTACCATACAAGAATATAACATATGCTTGACATGATTAAATAATCGATAAGCATACTCATCACCTTCCACTCTAAACAAAAATACATCTAGATTCTGCCATAAATAAAGGTAAGTAATGACTTACCTAAATCTATCGAGAGTTAGACAATCCACGAGAAAGTTTTCCTAAATCGCTAATAAAAATAGGAAAACTAGGTTTGAGACTACCTTATCGATCAATAATTCAAATATTATAATAAAATCAACATAAGGAGACATAAACAATCTTTCTTGAAACAAATGTCCAAAAACCTAAGACTCGCGAGCATTGCTCTATTAAGACTGAAGATTAGATATTAATCAAATCATATTAAACATATATCACTTGGGGCATTTCAAATTAATTTAGAAAGTTGGGAAAAGAATAATAGATTATAAGTCAATTTTAACAAAAATAACTTACTCATTAGGTTTTACAACTAAAGAGGAAAACCATCCATTTTAGGTAACCCATCCAACATGATAACGTAATAATACAATTCAAATGATTTTAAATCAAAGAAAGGAATTAAATAGGTAAAAGAAGCATAGCATAATCAATTTTATAAAACCCTCTCTGAAAATTAGGGTTTTTAAAGCCCAAACAACGAACTAACAAATTCACTTCGATTAGCTCAAATTAGCGGTTTTAAACTACAATTAAACTAATTTTAAGTAAATCTAGATAATCAGTTTAAAAAAATAATCTAATGAATCACCAATTCAAGATAATCGGTTTCCAAAATTAGGGTTTGAAAGCCTAGGACACAAACTCAGATAATTCAAATTAATTAATTCCAATTGAAGGTTTTAGAATGCAGTAAGGCTCATTTCAAATATTTCTATAAATTCAATTTTAGAAAAATAACTATACAAATGACCAATTTCATAATTTAACTTGAAATCTAGGATTTTAGTCCCAAAAATATGATTTAGTTAAATTCTATTAATTAAATTAAATTGATTGCTTAGAAAAGCAATTAGAAATATTCTATAACATATTATATAATCAATTGATCAAAAACCATGAAAGAAATACCCAATTGAACACAATTAGGGTTTTTTTAGCCCAAAATGCAAATCCGGTAAAATATTGCTAAAATATTTAGATAGACGGTTTGAAATTCAAATTAAATGTATTCTCACTTAAGTGATAGTATTAGGGGTGTAAGAGAGATGATAGGCTATGGTTGAGTGTATAAGAGAAATGTCATAAAATCTTGATTATGGTACTAGTTGCACTTTTTGGTTGGGAGAATGTAACCAAGTTACAAATCTAATTTGGTATGCTTAGGAGACTAGTTAAGATTGAAATATTAGTTAGAGGATGGGTTATAATTTATTTTGATTAATTAAATTGCAAGAAGGTCAAATAATGAGCACTTATTGAGAAAAATATTACTTGATTTCTAAAAATCATAAAAATATATGAAAATGCTAGGAATAATCTTAGAAAAATAAAATATATAAAAATGTTGAGTATCGAATTTTGTTTGAAATTCGACAGATGGAAAACGACCAAAAAGGTCAAAAACAAATAAGTTACGAAAATGCGTTTTTTCTGAAAATTCAGAAAACGAATAACGGGCTTTTAAATTGTCACGTAATGATGCGAAATGTTTGTCTAAAACCAAATATATAAAATATTTGGTCTCATCACTCATTTGATGACAATGGATTGAAAATAGAAAAAAATAGCTAAAATCGTCTAATTGTGTAAATGAATTTTTCCGCAATTAGACAATTAGAAAGGAAAGGGAGAAACATGAATGAATAGAATTGATAGATGGACTCAAAAAAAAATTTGATCGATCCACAAATTTTTAAGAGTTCAAAAAGAGTGAAAATAGAAGAATCAGAAAAATTGCAATAAATGTGTTTTACGCACACAATAGAAATAATCGACAAAATGTCTAAAAATTTGCACGAAGGGAATGAGGCTTGGTAATAGAAAAAATATATGTATATATATATTAGATACGATAATAAGCCAATTATATATGGTAATTAGGATTTGGGGGAACAAGGTATTATGTTACTACCCTCTTAAAAAGGAACTTCTTCCCTGAAGTTCACCTAAATTAAAACAACGGAAACTTGACAAAATAATTTAGTAAAACATGGACTGCAGTAAATTGGTTAAAAGTTAATACGAAGAAAACAAAATGATATGTAACAAAACTAAACCAAACTATGGAAAGTTGAATTAAAACAAGGTATATAAAGTAACATAGAAGTAAGGGAAATCGATGTTTAGTAAATGAAAAACAATAAGATTCGAACAAGGAAGAAATACACACTAAAGTTAAAACAAGTTACGAAAACATTATTCCATAAAATAAAGTCTAATAAGAGAATAATAAAAACGTGTAACATGAAGTTAAAGTATAAGGAAGGAAACAAAAATTCTAAAGATTACACAATTCTAACAACACAACCGATACATAATACGCATGTAAAACTTTATACACCGAGTTATCTCTATAACGTCACACATGAGAACAAGGTTAGCACTTGGATCCATGACTCATAAAAGATACCCACCAATCACATACCTTTAGGTCAAAGGAGATTTCTAAACCTAAAATACTTCACAAACGAGCTCCTTAATCTGCACTACAACCATGATAGGCCAGACATTTCTATTTATTTATTTATTATTATTATTATTGATTACTCACTAATAGTTCTACTCATATAAGACAAAACTTAACACATTACTATTGAGCAGCAAGTAAACAAGAAAATATGCATATTCTACAAGGAAGAATTTTCATATGTTAAGGTTAAAATTACTAACACAAAATACAAAACTAAAGCAAAATGTAATTGAATGGTGATCGACGGAAACTAAAATATAAACACATAATAAATTCAAATGACATCATTTTAATCACTAGGTTAATTAAGGCACCCTACACACTGCTTATGAAAATGAAAACCTCTGCCTGAACCTCAATGCAATCATTATCATAATTCTAGGCTTCTCCCAGTTGAAAAGCACACATCTATTGAAACATGACCACCAATGTTACAAACCTAAGTTTCTTATAATTCCAAAAAAAAGTGAAACTACTCAACAAAAATAGATTATAATTTATATCACATCATGTTACATCCAGCAAGGTACAACATAAGTTTATCAATCCATCAAACCTGCAACATTAGGTTAATCTAGTGGGGTTACCTACCCCTTTAAAAGCAAACTAATTACAAAACCATAATAATCAGAATGCATAGAATACAGAGTTAACACAAGTCAAGCATGTAAAATAACAAGTGACCATTTACAAAGATATAATCACAATAGGAAATCACAAGTCCACTTATGCTACCCAATCACACTATCTTCACAAGCTAATCCAGATTTATAAATTCAGTTGACGTTTTATCAAAGTCTAATCGAACACTTAAAATGAAGTATAGATCAATGAAATTTGAAATTCAAAACCAGAAAACTAGATTTTTAAAACCAAAAGCTCTGATCCGAACTTATAACACCCCCAAATTTCACTCCTCAAGAATTTCGTTTAAAAGGATAAAGCGGAAGCTAAAATAGAATTTAGGGAATGATACTACCACACCTAACACAAGATAAATATCCACCATCTATCTCATGCTAGATGCAAAGCTAAAACATGTCCAACAAAAATTCAATCAACATTTATGTCGTGAGAATAAACTCCCACAATGACATATCAATCAACAAAAATTTCGGATTGCCTACTCTCTCAAGACAAGCCTTCAACCCAAAAATATTATCCGATCTCAAACCTACATAAGAGGTCTGCTCTCCACCATCAATGGATTGTCGCAAGACCAATTCAACCAAGGTAGTATCAATACGGGTCTAGTACTAAGTAAATAACAATTACCTAACTTATTGAAGGACACATAGTACACATAAGATATGACAATCTTTAACTTACAATACTCATGCTTAATTATTCATGGGATACATATACGGGTCTAGTACTAAGTAAATAACAATTACCTAACTTATAGAAGGACACATAGTACACATAAGATATGACAATCTTTAACTTACAATACTCATGCTTAATTATACATGGGATACATATACCATTCCACTCATACTTTATTACACATGCGATACATATACCATTCTACTCATGTAATAACATGCTCGATTATACGTGTGATACATATAATAAAATATGGAGTCACGGATTCCTGCTTATAATACATGACTAGACATGACAATACTTTGGCTACAAGAATACAATAAATCGCGATCGCACGCTAAGCATCACACACTACCCTAGAAGATAGCATTCTACACATATAAGGCCCACATGCGATTTAAATAATAGATCATGTGATGATTGAATACGGACATACGTCATATATTTCTATTTAAATAATAGATCATGGCAAGACTATTATAAGAGAGATAATCAAGAGACATGCATAGGAAATAGAAATATAAAGTCCAAGGGTCAACGAGAATAATTCATTATTCTTTTTTTTATCGTGATCACAATTATATAATTATATTATCTTGAGGATGGAGACTTAATGAGATTGTAACAACTAATCTAGTACTTGAACAATACTAGCCCTAGTTGGCTTGTCAAAAAATGTAACCAGAATACCAACAAATGGGGCACCTAATCACTTAACTATGCATACCTTGTATAGGGCTGAAATGTATCGAGACACCTATAGAGTAGAGGCGGGCCTCTTTGAACCTCGTAAGGCACCCGTGTTCACAGAAGAGAAAAACACCAAAATGGTGCCAAGTGAATTGTAACACTCCCAAAATTTACACATTTTTTAAAAAAATACTTATAATTTAAAACTGTAAATTCTAGGGATTTTACCGCCACACTTAGTACCAGACCGGTTCACTCCTATCGTTCCAGTACCAAGTGCTAAGGCTAAGAAAAACAACCATATCATTATTAAATAATCCAAATTCATAATATGGGAATCCATACGCATAAGTCTTTACACAATCCCAAAATATGAGAGTTAGTTTTTCAGGGAAAGGAGATGACTACAATAATTAAATTATTTTCGAAGTGCTAATCATAAATAAAGAGATAGTAATAATACTATCAATGGAAAGCTGGCCACGTCACTCTGGGAATTGATCCAGCCCAATCATCACTCGGCCCCACCTTATGTCCCATAGACATCAATAGCATCAAAATAAACATCTCCTACCTGCAATAAGTCGGATGGGCCTTCTACTCGTAGGAATGAGCAACACCCATAAAAGGGGTGATCAGTATGCTATGCACAGAGTAAGGTAATTGAGTACTAAGGCCAACACATAATCACATAAAATCATACACGATAATATTCAACTTACACTTTCAAGCCCATATATATAATGCATAAGGTCATACAGATAAGTATACAACTTATAAATGATCAAGCTCACATATAAAGGCTCAAATAGTCCAGATTAATTATTTAATTAATCTTTTTATTGGAAGTTGATACATACTATGCCTTTTATCAAATTCATGTAAGTACAGGAACACCCCACTATTTTAGCCGGTGGGCCGGTCACTTGCGGGGCAATAGTCCACACCACTATTTTTCGTCGGTGGATCGGTCACTTGTGGGACAATAGTCCACAGCACTATTTCTGACCGGCGGATCGGTCTGGTTCCTGCTCACATGGTGTTCCACTGTAAGTAATTAGTATCTTTTAAGTGCCTTAGCCATTCTGGTTTGTGTTTATTGAGCTCGAGTCACCCCACTATTATTACCGGTGGGCCAGTCACTTGTGGGAAAAAGTCCACACCCCTATTATTCGCCGGTGGATTGGTCACTTATAGGGTAAAAACCCTAACCACTATTCCTGACTGGTGGATCAGTCTGGACCCGGCTCAATAGTCTTTCACTTTAAATGATTAGCGTCTTAGGTATTTTATTCACAACCTTTTTCCCAGACATGCATGACTAACTCTATGCAAACCCTATCTCCCATGAAAACCCTAGCTCCCATGCAAACCCTAGCTCCATGTAAACCACACTGCAAACCCTAGCTCCACGTAAACCATAGTTCCATGCAAACCCTAACTCCCTTGCAAACCCTAGCTCCACTTAAACCCCACTTCCATGCAAACCCTAACTCTTATGCAAACCCAAGCTCCAAGTAAACCACACTTCAATGCAAACCCTTGCTCCCATGCAAACCCTAGCTCCACGTAAAACCCACTTCTATGCAAACACTAACTCCCATGCAACATTAATACCCCCATGCAAAACCCTAACACCATGCAACATTAATACCACCATATAAAACCCTAACACCGTATTGTTACACTCTGTTTCATTATTTTACAACCCTATAATGCATGTCTTAGGGCCACATAATACCATAATAATAGCACACTCATACACATAATTATCATGCCATAATTATTTACACAAAACATACCTCAACTTCCATATCATGCTGCATTCATAATAATTATACAATATACACATAAAATACACAATTAATCATATCACATGGCATATAATCACATATTACACAAATGGCCTTAGCACCCCTTACCTAAAAATATCACCGGTCTTGGAGCACCCTCCTATACCACTTGAGGGCTTTTACTGGGCTCACCTATTATGGGAAAAATACTAGAATTAGGTTCCATCCTAAAAATACTAGTAATTACTAACTTATTCTAAGACTTGGTTTTTAATTAAAAATAATACTATACTAGAATTAACTATACAAAATACTACTAAATTGTTAATAATAATACCAATGTAATTTAAAACGAAAAGGTGATATAAGGGTTTCTACCCTTTCCCAAAATAACGTTAGTAAAGATAATAATAATAATAACAAAATTTTAGTAATAATAATATTATTAATATAAATAATAATAATAATAATAATAATAATAATATAATCCTAAAATTACAAGGTGGGGTCTCTAACCCTACCCCAAATAAGGAAAATACTATTCAATAGTAGTATAATGATATTAATAATATATATATATTACTTATAACATTAAAAATAATATAGATAATAATAATAATAATAATAATAATAGTAAAAATATTAATAATAGTACTAAAAACACAAGGGTGTGAGACCTAATTAAAATTTAAGGTCTCGGTCCCCCTAAAATAATTAACATTAATCATAAAATAATTTTACTAATGATAATAATATTATTAATATTATTAATAATTATAATAAACTTATAATAATTCATATAAATTCCTAAAATTCGAAATTAATAATATAATTAACTCAAGAATAATCTCCACCCTGCCAACAAAATTTATCAATAATATTACATCTAATAACAATAATAATTATTATAATAATAATAATTATATTCGAATAAATACTAAAAATTGAAATAAAAATAGAATAAATTACAATAAATAGAAAAGAAGGGTTGAGAAGGTCTAAGGTTCACCTTGAGTCGGCGGGGATGGGTGGCACCGGTGGTGGTGCACGGCGGTGGCCGAGAAAGAAGGCTAAAAAGGAAAAGATGAGGAAAAAGGAGGGGAGGAGAAGGAGAAAAGGGAAAAGAAGGTTATGGTTCGGTGGAGGAGAATTAGTAGAAGTTTTTGGGTGGTGTAGAAGGTAGTAGAAGTGGCGGATGTGGTGGTGGATAGTGGTTTAAAGGTTGCGGGGTAAAATATTTTTTGAGATAGACAAGGAAATTCACACGGCTATGGTGGCTCGTGCGAGAAGAATCAAAGGAGGTGGAGAGCTTTGTTAGCTAGAGTGCGATACAAGGAAGAATTCGGGAGGCAGAGGTGGCAGCAAAGTTGGCTAACGGCGGCGAATGACTCGTCTGAAGTCACGATGGTACACGGCTAGCTCTTAGGGTTTCGGGGAGAAGAAGTTTCAAAATCACACCAATCGAGGCTATTTATAGAGGTTTGAGGGAATGGTAGGATTTTGGGGGTCGGTGGGAGGGTATTTTACGTAGGGTTTGGGGCAACCGATGAAAGTTTTGGTCGGATCAAACCTTCATGAAGAAAAAGAGAGAAATCGAGCAAGAGATAAGGGAAAATGGTTATACCAAACCAATCTACGAATCAAGAGGGAGATAATGAGGGGAGAAACTCCCGGTCGAAACCTACGTGGCTGGCGGCACCATTTTTGGACCTTCAAAAACACAAGTCGATAATGGAGATGAAGGAGGAATAAGGAAGGGTTGAACCGGGCGGCCAAGGAAAAGAAAGAAAAGGGAATAACCGACTGGCTGGCAACGATTATAATTCCCTTAAATCAAACGCGGCGTCTTTGGGATAAAATACATAAAATGTAGTGTCTAGCTGCCGCAGGAAAAGAGAGAAGAAACGGCGTTGGGCCCTAGAGGAAAGAAGAAAGGAAAAAGGATTTGCACCGCGTCCAGGCCCAATCTGGAGAGAGAGGAAAAGAAAAAGAAGAAAAGGAAGAAAAAGAAAGAAAAGGAGGAAAGAAAAAGAAAAAGGAAAAAAGGAAAATTTAAGTGGTTTGGCCCGTTTGGGGTTAAATAAATTAATTAGAATATTTTGGGTATTTAGAATAAAATATTTAATTAAAATAATATTAAAATTCCTTTTTAGAATAAATTTAGGGTTTTTAAAATATTTCTCCTAAATTCCTTTTTAATTAGCAAAAAGCCCAATTTTTTCTTTATAAAAATATTTATAAATTCTTATTAATTTGTCCTAAATAAATCCTTCTTATTCCAAATAAAATAATTAATTAAATTAATTCCCTAATAATTCCTTATTTAATTATATTTCTTAAAATAAATATTTCTAGGCATTTTATGAATACTAAACTTAACTCGGATAGCTACCTCGAGTGATACAAGTTTCCACTCAAGATCTTTCACTTTAAGTGATTAATATTTTATTTAAGGATTTAACCAATCATAAATTAGGCCTACATAAAAGCACTTTTCTCACTTCCATGAACACAATGAATTTTTTTTATCAATTTCAAGTGATATTAAATGTAACACCCCCATTTTTCAAAACTAATTGACTAGAAAAATGAGAAAAAAATACTTGCGGAAGCTAAATATAATGATGGTATTACCGCCACAACTAATGTAACTAGACACCACTATTCTACTGATACTAGCTGTTAAGGCTTGATAAAATAAGGAAATACATCAATCTTTATTATTAAACCCAAAAATAAAATAAAAATATATAATAAACTCAACAAAATCAATAGAATGTAAAATGGATATGAGACGATAAATACAACCAAAATCTATGAAATTAGTCATTAGTGGTAAATAAGGCTATGAAAATCACCACCACTCTCATTATTCCCCACCATGCATGCCATCCACACCTTGAACATATTTATACTCAATCTACACTAGGTTATCAACTCACCATGTACATCATAGATCATCACAGCCCCATTTAAAACACGTAACAACTTAGCTAGGAAAATAGCTAAATAACACATTAGTACAGTGGAATATAATATAGACGTGTATATATATACAACGAATCATGTAAGAAAACCAAATGGGAATAAATGAATATGTAGGTGTTAATATTTACTTTAGTTGATCACAACCTCCAATTATTTAAGTGGGTAAACCAACCAGGGGGTCACCTGGCAAATCAAAGCGCGAAGACCTACCACCAACCATGGGAAGATTAGATATCATACCCGGGCTATCCCAGAGGACAAAGTCCAAAGGGGTTAATAAAAGTCCAAAGACCTACCGTGTATCACAGGATGATTAGAAATCACACCTAGGCCATCCCAGTTGATATAGTCCAAAGGGAATAACAAAAGTCCAAAGACCTACCACTGTGGTCATCCTGTCCTTACATGTGCACACCCCCTAATAGGGTCCAAAGAAGCCTATAGAGTAGACGAGGAGCCTTAACCAGAATGGATGGCAAATAAATAAATATCCCCAATATAAAAGAAAGGCTATTGCTAATCCCCAACTTCAGGAGGCCAACTCTGAAGGACCCAAAGCTCCCTTATTCCACTTAAAGTATTAATGTCTTATTAAGGTGATCACATAAAGCACACAAGCAAATATTCTTCATTAAACCTCTTCCTTTTATTATCCACTTTCTAAAAATTTAAACTTTTCCAACTAGGAAACTCTAAAAAAAATAACTTTCGAAAAATAGAAAGTCCCAACTAGAATAACTAGCTTTTCAAATCCAACTCAAATCTTGAACCAAAATGTTAAAGCCATACGTATATTAAAAAATTACGCTCGGTCAACTTAAGTCAAAAATTAATATTTTGTGTTAACATAACCACCCAAAACTAAAGCATTGGTCAAAACCAACATAGAACACCAAAAATTCAATGTTGTAAATTATACTAATTTTTCATATTCAACCAATCCTTACTATAACTCCATCTTTTTTCGTACATAACTCAAAATGAAACTATAATAATTTTTATGAAAACTAGAGTTTTGGGGCTTCGATTTGATATGCAGTATGATAGGTAAATTCTCATTATTGAATTCTGTGTGATTTTTGTAAAATAGTGCAAAGTTGTAGCCAATTTGAATCTACCACGAATTAAACATAAAATCATAAATTATTAGCTTAATCATATTACATATCATAAGGCATAAAATATAATAATAAGAAGATATAAAACTATATAATAAATAAAAATCCATATTTTATAGAAATCACTTTCCACACATATATAATATATGTATACAAGTTAAATAAAATAATGTTACCGACTGCTATTTTACCAACTTATTTATCCCAGATCTTTATTTGTTATATATAAAAATGAGGAACTAATTACATATATTACTGTATTAACTAGTATTTAATTATCACCCTTTTATAGTATATTCATTATTATCATTACTACGAATTAACTAAAAAGATGTCAGACTATGCTAATGGATAACCAAACTTGCTTCCCAACATTACCTATTAATAGATAATTATGAATGGCCTACTACGATGTTTATAAGAACTTTACATCCACTAACCATGTTATGGAACTATGAACCTAAGCGTGCTGTAGAAATTCTTGTACATCAATCCGGATAAGTATACTATATATTACGTGTATACATATTTGATTCCCTGGCCCAATGATATGATAAGTATACTATATAAGACTTTATATGGCTCATATTTTAATGTCAATAATTTATCAATCTGGAATTATTTCACATATATCATATGTGCTCCAATTCGCAGCTGTTATAATAATAAAAAACTAAAATTAACATATTGCAAAAAGAATTGAAAGTCTTGACCAACGAAATCAGAAAATAGGTATTGAATAGTAAGAAAGAAAGAGTGTGCAGGTTACCTTCACCAATCAGATAAGAGGAATGGATAGTTACTTTGTATAAAACCACTCTCTTTTTCATTATTTTTTTCCCTTGTGTGTGGTTGATACATAGCTTACAAGAAGCTAACCATGTATTTATAATAATGGGAGGCCGCTAGGGTTACAAAAGAAGGTAACTTATCATTAGAGAATTCTAGAATTAGTTAATTAAAAAGGCCCGTTTACTAATAAACCTTTAACTATATCGTGTAACAACATTACTTAATTAAACTCTATTAGAAACCTATTAATTACTTGCTATGTATATACGTAATAAAATACTATAATTTAAACCTTTATCATTTAACTATTATAGTCATTAGAAACTTAGTCTCATCATTCAAATACTACAAGCATATATAAGTTCCCTTATATATCTTATTATTTTTGCCGACTTTGTATTATTATTATTATTATTATGATTATTATTATTATTATTCAAAACTATGGGGTATTGCATTAAATCCTAACGACATTAAAGCTAATAAATTTTAAGCAATATTAAAGTTGAACCAATCCAAGCGGTGTTAAAGCTAAACCAATCCAAATGGTATTAAAGTCAATTAATTATAGGGCATGAAAGCCAAACCGCTTCAAGTGGAATTAAAGTCGATTGATTTTTAGGGGCATTAAAGCCAAACCAATTAATGTGGCACTAAGGACGAATAATTTCAAGTGGCATTAGAACCGAATAATTCCATGATATAAAGATATGACATAAAGTATCATATAATTTCAATCCACACTCAACCTTTCACTTACATATAATATTTAAGAGCATATGAACATGCGTTTGCATTAAAGCTATAACTAAAATACCTTTAAAACCCTAATTTAGAGAATTATGGAAAATTAAGTATTTATTAGGAAATTAATTAAATAAACTATTTTATTAAAATAATAGGGAGTAATTAGGCCAAAATCAAGAGCAAATCTATAAATAATTTTATTGAAAAAATTTAGGATATTTTGCTAATTAAAATAAAATATAGGAAAAACCTTTTTAAAATCTTAAATTATCCTAAAAAGTAAATTTAATTATTATTTATTAAAATATTATTATTTTTAAATATCCCAAAATACCAAAAGATTTTAAATACCCCAACCTACCTATTTTTCTTTTCCTTTTTCCCTTTTCCCTCTTTTCTTTTCTTTTCTTTTTATTCTTTTTCCTCTTCCTTCTTATTTCCCTTTTTCCCTTCCTTCCCTAGACCCGGGACAGCCCCACCTACGGCACAGTCCCTCTCCCCCTCCTTTCCTCCTTTGCGGCTTTGGTCCGTGCCGCACACCTTTCTTCCTCCCCGTCGCCTGGCCGGCCCAATTCCTGTAATACCCCCAAAATTTACTACTGAAAATTTTTATTTTATTTAAAAGAGTTTGCGGAAGCAAATTACAAAACTGTGAATTTTGGGGATATTACCGCCGCACTTAGTACCATTCCGGTTCACTCATACCGTTCCAGTACCAAGTGCTAAGGCTAAAAGTGTAAAACACAATTTACAAACCATATTTAAATTAGAGTAGTGTGAAAATCATTTACAAGAAGAAAATCCACCAGTGGTGGTTACAAATAAAACAATAACATTAAAACCATAAATTTAAAAGAGAAAGAGAAGAAACCCTAACGGCTTCGGATAATTCCTTACTTTCTTTCCTGTTGCCCACTTGAGCAGCACCTGAAAAGGACCTGTAAGGGACACTACCCATTAAATAGGCAGGGGCCCCACGAATGGAATCCTTTAGTACTACGGTACTGAGTAACCCTTTAGAAACACACTTAAAAGCAGACCCACAATGTAACACATGAAACAAAGTTATATAATAAGAAATACATGCACCACAATCACACACTTAACAAGACCATCAATTATTAATAAGTCATAAATGCAAAATCGATACGTTCTAACCTTAAGCCATTAATCCATCATTATTCAATCATCTCTCAAATTTTATACCCATGTGAGTGCGGGACCACTATTATATTCCGGTGGACTGGTCACTTATAGGGTAAAATGCGCCTAACCACTATTATATACTGGTGGATCGGTCTCCAGGGCAAAACGCTCCTAGCCACTATTATTCGCCGGTGACCGATCTGACACCGACTCACATGGTGTTCCACTATAAGTGATTAGTATTTTTCCATAACTTTATTCACATCAAATACTGGTTTTATTGAGCTCAGGACCCCCACTATTATTGTCGGTGGATCAGAATATATATCAACATCATCTAGGGCAACACGCTCCTGGGCCACTATTATATCCAGTGGACTAGTACTCATAATCATCTTCCAAGGCAACACGCTCCTAGGCCACTATTATATCTGGTGGATCGGTATTGAGAATCACTTGCCAAGACATCACGCTCCTCAGCAACTATTGTAGCCAGTGGATCGGTACTCAACATTATAATTCAACTGGGCCCGGCTCATTAATCTTTCACTTTCATGACTAGTATTTTTCCTTTTTTAATCACCACAACAATTCCATTTATTTGTCTCGGACGGGAGATCAAGAACCTAAGACATAAAGGTACACCGGTCGTACGGATGTATACAAGCTACTCAACACCCTTCAACCATGAACCTAGGGAAGTAAAGGTACCCAGGTCATACTGGTGCATAAAGGTACTCAGTACCCTGCCAACAAGGACACCTAATCTATAAGCATGAATACCCCCTTTATAGGTCCGTAGAGCTAGATAGAGTAAGATATAGGGCCAGATTGGAGCACAAAGGCACACCAGCAAATTGATGAGTTCATATTTTGACACATTTTATACCCTTATAATCTTAGTTTTTGGTAGTTTATTTAACTAATATAGGGGAATAATTATTGTTTTATGCTTAAGTGGTAAAAATTGCATAAATTTTATTATTTGAGCTAAAATGATATAATTTAAGTAAATTTAGAATAAATATTATTTATTAATATTTATTGAATTTTATTTTGCAGGTTTTGTTTTTAAATAAAAGAAAATAAAAAAAAAAGAAAAAAGAAATAAGACCTTTGGACCAACGGCCGAAGGCCGAAGGCCCAAAGGTCTGTAACAAGATCAACCAAACGGAGCCGCACGAAATGGGAAGAAGAGTCAGCGAGGGCTGACGTGGACGGACGAAAGAAAAATTATAAAGACGGGAGCGGCAGAAAGAAACGACGCAGAAGGAGAGACGGGCAGGAGACAGAGCCGTCAGGCTCTGACAGAGGCGCGCGGCACGAGAGCTTTCAAGGCAAGGAGGCTCGGAGAGAGAGAGCCGCAGAGAAGCCAGACGCACGGACGAGCAGCAGCGACGCACGGAAATCGAGGCAGCACAGCGACGCACGAGGTCGACGCGCCATCAGCCGCCAGCCGAAGAAAAAGAAAAAGAGAAAGAAATTCTTGCACAGAAATAAAGGCCGAGAAGGAAGAAAAATTAGAGGAAGATTTAATACCGGTAGAATTTATTTCAGATAAAATTAATTTTTATCTGAATAAATTCTTGATCTTTAATTCAAAATTAATTCCGGTTATTTCTTTCTCTTATTTTTAATTTATATTTTAGATATATATTTCTGTGTAATTAATTCTTTAATTATGAGTGGCTGATTATTTATTGTTAGGGATTAATTTGAAACCCTAGATTATGGTTTGATTTATAATTTTATTTTCTTTGTTTCGTGAGATTGTTTCTTGACTCTATATTAATTGCTATCGTTTATATGTGTGATTCTGTCCAGTATAATTTATTTGGTGCATGCCTTGTTCTGGTACCTCATAAGTGACAGTATGTAGGATAAATTGCTTGCTAGGTGGCCATCTAAATATACTAGAATTTATATGTATAAATTGCAGCTAGGTTAGATAGCAATTCACCTAATCGTTTTGTGATTCTAACCGAAGTGGTAAAACGTTTCGATACGTGTGGGTCAAGAATAGGAAATACAGCTAGACATGCTTTTTGTACTAGTCTGGGTACTTAGATTGACAGCCTTCCACTTACACTTAATGCATTAAATCTAGTTAAATATAGGAGCCGCTTGTTGCTGCTATACTGCTAGTATTTAATAGGGTTAATATTGGCGCTTTGTCGTATTAATTTAATTAAGGGAAGTAATATAAGGTGTATAGACCTGCTTTTGGTGTGCAACTTGGTCGATCTCTTTCTCACGATTAAAAGATGACTTAGAAATAAATATTATATCTCGATCTAATCTAGTGGTGGATTTTTATTTCCCTAACATATTTCTCCTATCTGCTAGTTTCCCATTATTTTCCATTATTTTCATTATTAGTTTATTTTATTTTATTCCTTTTATTATTTTATTATTTTGATAAACCCCCATTAGTATTTTTCTTATTTATTTATTTTGTGTTATTTAGGATTTCTTTATTTTTTGTTTAGTTGTATTTTTAAGCTAGTTAATTAGAGGTGAGCCCTCTCAATCCCCGGCTAGAACGATACCCTATTTACCAGTGCTACAATTGACGACAAGAGGGTTTAAATTGCGTGCCGGCTACGGTCGCACCAATTTTTGGCGCCGTTGCCGGGGATTGGTAACTTCACCTTTATTTTGCTAGTATTTTTAGTGTGTTTTTATTCTTAGTGTTTTTGTATTTTTTTCTTTTAGTTTGTTTTAGATTTTCTTAGGAGTTTTGGTGTGTTTTGTTATTAACCTTTTCCTTTGAAGTGTTAGTGTTTTCAGGTAGCTATGAGAGGATCCTTGGGTTATGGACAACTTGGCATGAATCTTAATTCAAGAGTAAATGAGGTAAGTTTAAGCAATTTTGATGATAGACTTCACCTATTCTCCAATCTTGTTTTGCAGGCAGCTGAAGCTACTGGAATTATGAATACAAATGGAGTGTGTCATACACAAGGAAATCCATATGCTTACCATGAACAAGCTATGAGAGGAGGAGGATGGACACAATCTGGTGCTCAATCTTTCAATGGTTTTCAAGGACAAAATCCCTATACAAGCACATACTATTCGGAAATGAGGCATCAACCCAACTTTGGATGGGAGATGAATGATCAGTATCAAGTGCCATATCAAGAGCCTTACATATGTGAATATGAAGCGTCAAAATATTATCCTCAACAAGAATTTTCTCCAGTTTCGGAACCCTCAAGTTCAGAAAAATTGGATAAGATTCTTGAAGAGCTGATGAATGGTCAAAACCAGTTGGCAGAAAGCCAAAATCAACTGATACAAATGAATGATCATTATTCAGTGCCATATCAAGAGCCTTACATATGTGAATATGAAGCGTCAAAATATTATCCTCAACAAGAATTTTCTCCAGTTTCGGAACCCTCAAGTTCAGAAAAAATGGATAAGCTTCTTGAAGAACTGATAAATGATCAAAACCAGTTGGCAGAAAGCCTAAATCAACTTATGCAAAGTCAGGTTAGACAAAATGAAAGGGTGTCAGTGATAGAGGAGAAAATGGGTGATATGGTCAACATGATGAATCAATTACAAGCACAAGAAGAGCTCTTTAGTACTTCAATTCCAAATTCAAGTGAGAGTTATGAGTATGATGATGCCATAACCGAATGTATGGATGAGCTAGTTGAGGAGGCTTCCATGAAGAACATTGAAGAGCAAGATCAAGATCAAGTGGAAGAAGAGCTTATAAAAGTAGAAGAAGAATCTCATCAAAATGAGGATCAAGTGAACAAAGAGAAGTATATGGTAGACAAGACTAACACTTTCACCTACCATATACCATCTTTGAACATTTATTCCCCAATTTTGCTTGGAGATAACCACGAGACACAAGGTAAGCCTTTGAACCACGTTGATTTTACTTATGCTAACCACACTCCTTGTTTTTCCTCTTTTAGCAGGTTAGATGGATCCAAGAGTGAAGAGAGTAATCAAATCACCTTGGATACATTTAATAAAAAGCGTGATGCTCCAAAGGAGAGGTTATGTTGGAAGGACGTGTTTAAAGATTTTGAGATGGAAAAATATGTTCCTTCGATAGAGAGATCAAGATACATGGATATTGGGCAAAATATTCTCTCTTTACACACCAGTTTAAACTCTAATCTAGGTAAGTTACGTTCTTGCTGGATCAAATCTTTCATTAAATCTAACATTTTGTCTTTTTCTTCCTTGCAGGATAAAGATGATCATCACAAGGAAGGATTTGGTGAAGCAGCTCTCAAGTGGACGTATCCACCTTGAACGAGTAAACCGAGATCATGTCAGGCTGAAGACATAAAAACAAGCGCTACTTGGGAGGCAACCCAATGTCATGAGGGAGTTTTTCTATCCTTTAGTTATTTATTTATTTATTTTGTTTTCTCCATACTTAAAATTACATGTTTCTTTAGTTGTTTACACATTGAGGACAATGTGTGATTTAAGTGTGGGGGTGCGTGTGTTTTATATAAAAAAAAATTGAAAAAAAAAATTGTTTTGATTTTTTTTAGAGTGTTTAATAATTTTAGAATGTTTAGTATTTTTAGAGTCGTAGGAACCCTTAACTAGTTAATGAGGAATATATCTTTGAAATCTAATGGAAAAGAGGATCATGAAATCGAGATAAAGTAAGTGGAGATTTTTTGTGTTGATTTTGATATAGGGAACACATATCTATGTGCCTAAATGTGAATGGAGAAAGAACGTGTATGATTTTCTAACCACCGACATGGCATGTTGAGATTCATCACATTCCTCAGTGATCATTTGAACCATATGTACCTTCTTTTTCTGAGCGAATTTACACAAAATCATCTACTATTTCTTGGCTTCAAAATCTTCTTTGTAAACCTCATATATGTTTAATTGTTTTGATCAAATTATTTGCCATAGATCATGTAATGGACTATAGAGATTACTAGAACTTACTCTTGTACTAGTCGAAGCTTATAGTCAAAACATGCTCTGATTGAGAAAATGATAAAGGCAGCTTAGGAATTTTCCATCACATGACCAAAGAGCTTAACCTAATTTGTGTATCCATGATATACATCCCATAGAAACCCTTTTGAGCCTATACATGGAGCATACATTTTTTTTATTACCCACATTTAATAACCTTCGGGCCTTAATGTCCTTACCTTTGCTTAAAGCTAGTGGAAGGAAATCAAATCGTTATGGATATAAAGAGTGGTGGTAAATGTGTGTGTGAAAGAATATATGTATTGATGCTAAGAAAGGGGATTGGTTATGTGGAAAAAAAATGAAAAAAAAAGAAGTAAAAAAAAAAGAAGTAAAAAAAATTTGAATGAAAAAAAAAATGTTGGGATATAAGGAAGAGAGGGAGTTATAGAGATGATGTTGAGAATTTTCTATTCATGTTACATCTTATTTTGAAGGTGGAGAGGTGTATCATTAATCATTGATGTGGAGATATGCTTATATTTCATCTAATTATTAGATTCCACTAGCTCTTGATCTTTTTAGCACCACACACCTAAAATAATCCATACCCTTCTTTACCTTAAACCCCATTACAACCAATAAGTAAGTCCTATTTGATTCTTGAGATGAGCAGCCTTTGATCTGTTGGAGATTAGTCACAAGAGTTAAGCATATGGTTCGGTCCATTTGGCAAATATTTGGTATCTTTCATGAGGTTTTATCCACAAGAACATGAGCCTTATTTGTTTATATATGTGAGTCGTTTGTTATCTTTATCATCTTAGCTCACATACATGAGTGTTCTTAGACATTTGTAGCCATGAATCTAAGAGAGAAAAAATAGAGGGTATCCATAGTGAGGATGGATCTTGATGTGACTAAGGCGTGGTAGATTTTTATCCATAATATTGATCTGTTCATACCTGTCATGTTTATGTGTGAACCATATGTTGAAGTTGATTCTTTAAATCTCCCAATGCTGAATTTTGATTGATTGCTAATCTTGACATTTGAAAGTAAAAGATTCTGAGACAAATATGGTTAAGGGCGTTAGGTATATGGTTTTAGTTTTATTTATTTATTTATTTATTTATTTATTTTTATTTAGGTGTGATTTTTTTTTATATTTATTTGTGTGTGATTTTGTGGGTATATCATCTGCGAAACCCTCACGAGACCTTACTCGTCCTCGATGGGTGACCTAGGGGTTTAAAGGGCTTGTTACACATGCTAAGTGTAATCGTGAGACCTACGAAAGTGGCTAGTTAATTTAATTTTATTTGTTTAGAGTAATAACTTGCTTGAGGACAAGCAAGAAGCTAAGTGTGGGGGTGTGATGAGTTCATATTTTGACACATTTTATACCCTTATAATCTTAGTTTTTGGTAGTTTATTTAACTAATATAGGGGAATAATTATTGTTTTATGCTTAAGTGGTAAAAATTGCATAAATTTTATTATTTGAGCTAAAATGATATAATTTAAGTAAATTTAGAATAAATATTATTTATTAATATTTATTGAATTTTATTTTGCAGGTTTTGTTTTTAAATAAAAGAAAATAAAAAAAAAAGAAAAAAGAAATAAGACCTTTGGACCAACGGCCGAAGGCCGAAGGCCCAAAGGTCTGTAACAAGATCAACCAAACGGAGCCGCACGAAATGGGAAGAAGAGTCAGCGAGGGCTGACGTGGACGGACGAAAGAAAAATTATAAAGACGGGAGCGGCAGAAAGAAACGACGCAGAAGGAGAGACGGGCAGGAGACAGAGCCGTCAGGCTCTGACAGAGGCGCGCGGCACGAGAGCTTTCAAGGCAAGGAGGCTCGGAGAGAGAGAGCCGCAGAGAAGCCAGACGCACGGACGAGCAGCAGCGACGCACGGAAATCGAGGCAGCACAGCGACGCACGAGGTCGACGCGCCATCAGCCGCCAGCCGAAGAAAAAGAAAAAGAGAAAGAAATTCTTGCACAGAAATAAAGGCCGAGAAGGAAGAAAAATTAGAGGAAGATTTAATACCCGGTAGAATTTATTTCAGATAAAATTAATTTTTATCTGAATAAATTCTTGATCTTTAATTCAAAATTAATTCCGGTTATTTCTTTCTCTTATTTTTAATTTATATTTTAGATATATATTTCTGTGTAATTAATTCTTTAATTATGAGTGGCTGATTATTTATTGTTAGGGATTAATTTGAAACCCTAGATTATGGTTTGATTTATAATTTTATTTTCTTTGTTTCGTGAGATTGTTTCTTGACTCTATATTAATTGCTATCGTTTATATGTGTGATTCTGTCCAGTATAATTTATTTGGTGCATGCCTTGTTCTGGTACCTCATAAGTGACAGTATGTAGGATAAATTGCTTGCTAGGTGGCCATCTAAATATACTAGAATTTATATGTATAAATTGCAGCTAGGTTAGATAGCAATTCACCTAATCGTTTTGTGATTCTAACCGAAGTGGTAAAACGTTTCGATACGTGTGGGTCAAGAATAGGAAATACAGCTAGACATGCTTTTTGTACTAGTCTGGGTACTTAGATTGACAGCCTTCCACTTACACTTAATGCATTAAATCTAGTTAAATATAGGAGCCGCTTGTTGCTGCTATACTGCTAGTATTTAATAGGGTTAATATTGGCGCTTTGTCGTATTAATTTAATTAAGGGAAGTAATATAAGGTGTATAGACCTGCTTTTGGTGTGCAACTTGGTCGATCTCTTTCTCACGATTAAAAGATGACTTAGAAATAAATATTATATCTCGATCTAATCTAGTGGTGGATTTTTATTTCCCTAACATATTTCTCCTATCTGCTAGTTTCCCATTATTTTCCATTATTTTCATTATTAGTTTATTTTATTTTATTCCTTTTATTATTTTATTATTTTGATAAACCCCCATTAGTATTTTTCTTATTTATTTATTTTGTGTTATTTAGGATTTCTTTATTTTTTGTTTAGTTGTATTTTTAAGCTAGTTAATTAGAGGTGAGCCCTCTCAATCCCCGGCTAGAACGATACCCTATTTACCAGTGCTACAATTGACGACAAGAGGGTTTAAATTGCGTGCCGGCTACGGTTGCACCACAAATATCAGAATAATCGTGGCCTAAACCACATCTTTAGGGTAGCGACCCCTAAAAAGCCACCATTCCCGATCTCGAGGTCTTTCACTTTAAGTATTATTGTATTAATTAAAGTGATCATGAAAAGCACAATAATCATATACTTATTCACTTTCAATCGTTTTGATATCATTAGTCATTTATTATTCAGACGGTTATCCAAATTAACACAGAGAAATCATTAAGGCCATCCTTGAAATGCCCCGAAATTGGGTGTTACAATCCTAATCTCATCTAATTTCAAATTAGGATTTGTTCTCGTGATACTTACTAATTATTAAATACTCTTACCTTGCTAACCAACGTTATTTGAGTCATATCATGAAATTCCACAATCATAACGACATGTTAGGTACAAATTACTCATTTACCCCTTACTTATATAATGGCTAAGTCATCCCTTCCTTACTTGACAAATTACCATATTACCCTTTAGGTCGCATAATTATGAAATTACCCCTTACTCGGGTTGGGTTACCAAGTTATCTCCTATGCTTTTTAGATCACCATTCACCCCTCATAATTGCTACACTTATCATATTTCCCATTTTGGTTGTTTAGATTACTGAATTGCCCTTCTCCTTTGTCATAATTACTAATTTACCCTTAAGTTGGATAAATTATCAAAGTACCCTTCTTCATTATTATAGTTACCAATTTACCCTTTAGTCGGTTAAATTACAAAATTTTCCTTCTCCATTATCTTAATTACTGAATTGCCCCTTTAGTGGGATAAATTACCAAATTTCCCCTCTCCAATCTCATAATTACCAGATTACCCTTATCCATTATTATAATTACCCATTTAACCCTTATCCATTATCAAAATTACCAAATTACCCTTCTCCATTATCATAATTACCATTTTACCCTTCTCAATTGTTATAATTACCATTTTACCCTTCTCCATTATTGTAATTATTAATTTACCCTTCTTCATAATTATAATTACCAATTTACCCTTCTCCATAATTATAATTATTAATTTACCCTTCTCAATTATTATAATTACCATTTTACCCTTCTCCATTATTATAATTATTAATTTACCCTTCTTCATAATTATAATTATCAATTTACCCTTCTCCATAATTATAATTACCAATTTACCCTTCTCCATAATTATAGCTATTAATTTACCCCTCTCAATTATTATAATTACCATTTTGCCCTCTTACGTCTAATTTTACCATATTAACCTTTTACTTGCAAATTACCATAATACCCTTTTACATCCAAAATCACTATTTTACCCCTTACTTCCAAAATTACCATTCTTACCCTTCTCTTCAAAAATTACCATTTTACCCTTCCAAAATTACCATAATACCCCTTTACTTATAAAATTACCATTTTGCCATTTATTTATAAATTTGCCCTTTTGCCTCCAAAATTACCACTTTACCCCCTTTATTACACCATTTTTATTAAATTAGCATTACGACATGGAATAATAATATTAACACTCCATTAATAATATCCAACTCCACCAACTATTATATTTTAATATAATACTTATTAGCACTCACACATATTAGGCCACATTCTTGCACAAGAAATATTACTAAAATGCCCCTAGGGCTCACAATAATAATATCCATGCATAAATGGTCACAATAACATAAAATAACATGGATGAGTACTTAACACTTTCATTAATAATCAAACTCTTCCCTTAAACAACATTTCCACATATGGCATATAAACTAGCATACTTTTCTTTTTTATCAATCAATACAAGAATATATATATGCATTAAACCACAAATATCAAGCATAATAGAATATTTAAAAAAAAACTAATGTACTAACATACGTTTATCCATGCGTTTAAGTGGGGTTTAATGATTACCTTGATTCCTGCAAAAATCAAATCTTACCGATATCCCGATTAAATATTCAAGCTTTAAATAGCAAAATTAACACCTAAAAATAATATCAATATTTATTATATTAGAAATAAGAAAATCAAAGCATAAGACTTTATAAATTTTACTTAATGAAATAATTAATTTAAATATTATCATACCTTAAAATTATTAATAAAAATGCTCCAATAAATGTAGCAACTCATGCTACTCATGCAGCATGAGCTGCATGCAAAAATTAGAAGAGGAAGACTCAAAGGAGGGGAAAAGGAGGGAAAGTTGGTTATTTTAGGGTTAGTGGTTTGGGGCTAGGAAAGAAGATAGATGGGGGAGGTTTGGAGGCAAGGGAAGGGTGCAGGAGTGAAGAGGGGGTGTAACTGGTAGCTGGTGATAGGTTGTTGGCGTCTAAGGGTGGCGGCAGCGAGGTGGCGAAGTGCGCTGCAGGAGGGGATCGGGCTGAGAAGGAAGGAAAAGAGAGGGGAAAAGTGGAGGGGTTTGGGGGCTATTTTCGACCAAAGTAGGCTTGGGGGTAATAGAGGAGGTTGCCAGTAAGAGAGGACAAGGGGTTGCAAGGAGGCTGTCGGTAAGAGAGGACAAGGGGAAAAAAAGGAAGAAGGGGCTGCAGGACTCGAGAGGGATATTGTGGTGGTGCAAGGTTGATGTGGAGAGTGGTTGGGAGCGGTGCAGGGGGTTAGTGAGGTGGCTGGAGCGGCAATGCAAAAATAGGGGGGAAAATGGAAGGAGAAGAAAGGGGAGAAGAGGGAGGTTGGGCAAGGTTTTGAGCTCGAGAATTGGGGCAGAAAAAGAGCTAAAGGGGAGAAGAAAAAGAAGAGGGAGGAGAGGTAAATAGGTGGCTGATCAGGTGGTAGCATTTAGGGCGGCAGGGGAGGTGGTAGGGTGGCAGGGAGGGGAAGGAAAGATGGGGAAAAGGGAGGTCATGCGTGATGGGGGTGCATGGCCTGTTGGGTCTAAAATTATGAAAAAAAGGATGAGCGAGAGAGAGAGAGAGGGTTGTAGTGGTGGTAGGCATGGCGACGGGGACTGCTCGGCCACCTTGGGTTGATCAACGAAGAAGAAAAAGAAGGAAAGGAGGGGTACACCAGGCCAGTTGAGGAAGAAAAGGGAGATTTACGCTAGCCCGGTCATGGGGGTGGAAGGAAAAAGAAGAGAGAGGCTAGGGCTGGGCCGACACACGCGGGGAGGGAGAGGAAGGAGAGGGAGAGGGGAGAAGGAAGATGGGCTAGCAGCCCAGTCGTAGGGGGAGGAGAATGCTGGCCTGGCGAGCGGCCTGAAGGAAAAAAGGAAAAGAAAAGAAAGAAGAAAAAGGCGAAGGAAAAGAAAAAGGGAAAAAAAGGAAAATGGGAAAATAAGTAAAATAATTTAATTTAATTTAGAAAATAATAAAATGTAATATTTTTGATAAATTATTTAATTTAATAATTTAATTCAATATAATTTAATATATTGGTTCAAAAAGGATAATTTTAGTAAAATATTTGTTTAAAAATTTATTTAAATAAAAATAATATGATAAAATAACTAAGTATTTATTTTTGATTTATTAAATACTCCTATCCAAATAAATATACTTAAAAATCCATAAAATAATTAAACTAAATAATTTTAAAAGCTAACTTATTTCAAATAAAAGCTATTTTTTAAATTATAGGTTTTCTAAAATTTTGGGGGATTATAGTTCCCCCTTTTTCTTTCTTTTTCCTGGACTGCCTGTCCGTCGCACCCTTTCTTCTCCCATTTTGCCCTCGACTCTTCCTCTCCCCTATTCCAACCACCTCACTTCCCGGCACAGGCACTTGGCTTCTACACTACCGCTTACCGGCCTTCTCCCCTATCCCCTTCCCTAGCACTCCCTCTCTCTACTCCACCCAATCACAATCCCACTCTCTCCTCATGTGTGGCTCTCTCTCCTCTCCTTTTTCCCTTCCCAAGTAACCTGACCTATAAATTTTCGTAGGCCTTCTCCAGCCATTGGGCCACCAGCCGGTGACTTGCATGCCCGCCACCGACCTCCATCTTCCCCCTCTCTCCTTCCCCCTCATCCATAGCCTATTAATACTCCTCACCCACCATTCATTCAAGATTTTTCTCCCAACCTCAAAACTCTCCCTTTTTTCCCCGCTGCCTGTTTCGTCGCCTGCTGCTCCGCTGCTATCTAGTGCTACCGCCCGAGCTACCCACCAGACCATTCCTTGCACCACCCTCCACCAAGCAACACCCTCCACCACCCTCGATTTTCCCTATATGAGCCACCCTGGCCGTGCAAAGACCACTACCCGATTAGCAACACCCCAGCCACCGCCGCCCTTGCACCGTCGTCGACCGCCACTCCTGCCGCAACCACCACCATTATACCCTCCAAATTCATCTATAGACCTTCCCCTACCCTCCTTTTCCACTTCCTTCCTCTCCACCACCCTCGGCTACCACAACACCGTCACCTGCGCTGTTGTTTTTGGCTACGCCACCACCACTACTCCAACCCTCTCCACCTGGGCATCTACCACCACCTCAACTTCCACCCTCATTCCCCCTCTCCTATAAAAAAAACTCAACCTTTTCCCTTTTCTTCCTCTATCCCACTGTCGCCGTGCACCATAGCCTGTGCCACCGATCACCACCAACCCTGGATGGTACCCTAACCCCTCTCAACCCTTAAGTCCTATTTATGCAAACCTTATTCTTTTTATTTGTATTATATCATTGATATTAATATTATTATTACTATTACTATTATTATTATTATTATTATTTTATCATTATTATTATTATTATTTTATCATTATTATTATTATTGTTGTTGTTGGTGTTGTTGTTGTTATTATTTATAGCCTCGAAATATTAATCTTATTATTATTAAGGGGTCAAAACCTTATTTTTTTATTATTTTGATTTTCATTATTACTATTATTACTATTATTATTATTATTATTATTATTATTATTATTATTATTATTATTATTATTATTATTATTATTATTATTATTATTATTAGTGTTAGCTTTGGCATGTTATCATTTTGTTACTATTAAAAATATTCAAACCTCATTATTATTATTTATTATTCGAATATTACTATTACTAATATTATTCCTAATGCATTTATTATTATTATTATTATTATTATTATTATTATTATTATTATTATTATTATTATTATTATTATTATTATTACTACTACTACTACCATTACTACTACTACTACTACAATTCTAAAAATATTCAAACCCTTATACTCTCATTATTTCAATTATTATTATTATTATTATTATTATTATTATTATTATTATTATTATCATCATCATCATCATCATCATCATCATCTTTAGTAATATTAGTACTTTATTAGTATTACTATTCTTATATTATTATTTTATCACTAAACCTACTATTGACCTTAGCCTTAAAAATACTAGGGTTTCTATTAACATGAGTATTAATGTTACTATTATCATCACTATTTTAGTTATAACTAGTGTTAGTACTAATATTAGAAGAAATAAAGCTACTAGCTTTAATAATATAAATATGGTTATAAATATTAATCTAAACCTATTTTGACTAGTAACAATTTAGTAGGCTAACTTGAGGATAAAAACCTTATTTTTCACTTGTAAAATTTCATTCAATAATAGTAACCCTAATTTTAGAATAAAATAGGAAATATTAGTATTTTTGTAGGAGGGTAATTAATCCTAAGTTTTTTCCTCTTATAGGTAAAACCAGTTAAAACCCTAAGGAGGTGTTGGAGCGTGCTCTAAGACTGGTGGCGTGCTAGGTAAGGGTGTAGCTAAGGCCTTATGTTTGCTATGTGCCTTATATGCCTTGGATTCCATGTGTTGTGATATTTTATGTTTCTTATGCTCATTGTTATAACTGTTTTATGTGTAGCGTAGCTTGGAGTTGAGGTATGATTATGTGTTCCCTTATAGCATCTGTATAATATGTATATGCTGTGAGTTGTGATGTGATGTGATGTGGCCCTTTAGGACATGCATGCTAGGATATTTAATGTAATGATATGGGGTGGAAAGATGGAAAAGGAAAATAGGGGAACTAAGTTGGCCAAGGAATGTGGGATTGACATAAATATCCCATGATCCATGAGAGGAAAAATAAAAGGGGACTATGAACAAAATAAAAGAGTGGGTGAACTTTATAGGGGAGAATCTAGGGTTTGAATGGGAGAATCTAGGGTTTTGCATGGGAATTTCAGGATTTTTCATGAAAACTTTGAGGGTTTTCATGGGATGGATAGAGTCCGTATAGGGGTGAACTTTATGAATGGAAAGTTACCTTGGGGTGTGAGGAAGGTAATGAAATATTTTTTTGGGTGAAAAATAATACGTGGAATAGTATAAGGGTGCATATGAGACCGAGCTAGGGTTTGGGAGGAAACCCTAATTTGAGAAGGTGGTAGAAGGAAAAAACATAAATGAGGGTGAGTGGAGTATGATATGCGGATGGAGGATTGTCATATGTACAGTGAGCATGGATATCATGGGAAAGCAAGAGTGGAAGATGAGAAATGGAAGGGAGACATGTGGAAAGAAAGATTCTAGGGTTTAGTGTGGCTAGTTAGGGTTTGGTGTCGCTAGCTAGGGTTTTGGTGGTCACATGTGTATTTGGAGAAGTAGAGTAAGATGATGAGGGTTGAATATAAGGGATGTAACGTGTGGGGGTGGTAAGACAGCCTTGGTTGTGTGAGCAAAGAAGGATGGGCCACATAGGCCCAAATTACGGTTTCTAGGGTAAGATTGTGAGTGGACTTAAAGGTGTAAGGTATTGGGCCTTGACCCACACACTTAGAAGTTGGGCTTCAAGTGTGAGTAGTGGAATAAGGAAAGGGTGTTGGGGCAAGTTAGGAGGTGCAGGAGTCTTAAGATATAGGAAGGGCCCTCTTAGGAGGATAAGCATAGATGGAGTTAGTCATGCATGTCTAGAGTAAAACTTGGTGAATAAGACATAATAAAACAATAATCATTTAATGTAGAAGATTATTGAGCCAGGCCCAGACCAATCCACCAACATAATAGTGACCAGGTGCTAGGGTGCCTTGGAGACCGATCCATGGGCATCTAATAGTCATCAGGTGCATTTTTCTCTATATGTGACCGATCCACCGACGATAATAGTGGGGGATCTCAAGCTCAATAAACCAAACCCTAAGTTTGTTAAGACACGTAAAAGACACTAAGTATGTACAATGGAACACCATGAGAGTCGGGGCCAGACCGATCCACCAGCATAATAGTGGTCAGGAGCATCTTTCCTTAGAGACCAATCCATCGGCATATAATAATGGTTAGGTGAAATATACCCTATATGTTTCCGATCAACCGATATAAGAGTGGGGTTCCTGTACTCGCATGGACTGATAAAAAGTATGGTGTGAAATGAATATTGATCAGAGATTAAATAATCAGTTTATTTGGACTACAGCTTGGCCTTTATTTATCTGAAGAGATTATATGTTGTCATGTTATCATGCTTGTATTATGTGCCTTTGTGTGTTGGCCTTAGTGCATGGTTACCTTACTCAGTACATAGCGTACTAACCACCCATTTCATGGGTACTTCTCATTTCCACGAGCAAAAGACCCCTCTGACTTTGTGCAAGTCAGTGATACTATTTTTGATGCCTTTGATGCTTACGAGGCATTGGGTGGGGCTGAGTGTTGAGCATGGACTTGGCCCGGGGATCGAGAGTGGTGTGGCCGACTTCCTCCATATGTTCTTTTATTTAATATTGGATTACTCAGGATTAATTTTTATCGTATTGTAGACTTTATTGCTTTTTAAGAAATTTTAACTATGTATTCTGGATTCTAAACTCTTTTTCACATACTCTGATTTCTACCTTATAAATGTTTTAATGCTTTATTGAATCCTTATGTTGAGTTTGAATTATGATGGTTTTAAATTTTCCTTTAGTCTTGTGGTTAGTACGGGAACAACCGGGGGTCGGACTTGTACTGATCACGACAGTAATATCCCCAAAAATCACAAGTTTTGATTTAATTGCTTCTACTAAATCTTAAATAAAAAGAAATTTTTTACTAGTGAATTTTGGGGTTTTACAATAACACATACATATATATAATTAATGCACAAGAATATAGCATATGCTTGACATGATTAAATAATCGATACGCATACCCATCATATTCCACTCTAAATAGAAATACATCCAGATTCTGCCATAAGTAAAGGTCTGAAGCTAGCTAATCAAATTAAGAAAGAGAGAGAGCTATCAAAAAATCGGCAATCCACGAGAAAGTTTACCTAGATCGTTGATAGAAATTGGAAAACAAGATTAGAGACTACTTTATTGATCAATAATTTAAAAATTATAATAAATCAACATAAGGAGACACAAATTATCTTTCTTGGAAAACTTGTCCAAAAACCTAAAACTCACGAACGTAGCTCTATTAAGATTTAATAATAGATTTTAATCAAATTGGGGCATTTGAAATTAATTTACAAGTCGATAAAAGAATAATATATTATAAGTCAATTTTATCAAAAATGACTTACTCATTAGGTTTTATAACTAAAGAGGAAAACTAACCTTTTTTAGGGAACCAATCCAACACGATAACATAAGAATATAATTTAAATGATTTTAAATTAAACCTGGAAATTGAGTAAGTAGAAGAAGCATAGCAAACTACGAACCGACCAATTCAATTTGATTACCTCAAATTGAAAGTTTTAAAATATAATTAAACTAATTTTAAATAAATCTAAATAAACAATTTCAACAAAAATAATCTTATGAATCACCGAATTAAGATAATCAATTTCCAAAATTCGGGTTTCAAAGCCTACGAAACAAACTCAGATAATTCAAATCAAATAATTCTAATTGAAGGTGTTAGAATGCAATTAGGGCCATTTCAACTATCTCTATAAATTCAATTTTAGATAAACAATTATACAAATAACTAATTTCATAATTTCACTTGAAATCTAGGGTTTTAGGCCAAAAATTCAATTTGGTTAAACTATATTAATTTAATTAAATTGAATGTTTAGAAATGTAATTAGAAATATTTTGTAACATATTATATAATCAGTTGATCAAAAACAAAAAAAAAATAACCAATTCAACACATTTAGGGTTTTTGAGTTTGGAATGCAAATTCGGCCAATTATTGCAAAAATATTAAAATTGACGGTCAATTTAACAAAATTACACAATCCAATTTAGACCCATAAGAGTTTGAACCTAAAAATCCATTTATTCGAGACAAAGATCAATAGCCAACATTAAAGTCAACCATGGGTTCACTTATAAGGCTAAATTAAATAACTAGTCTAAAGACATAATAAATGACGAAAATGTCACTAAGGTAAACTAATTTAAATTAATTTCAAGAGAGGTGTATTTCATTCTAAAAGTTATTACACTTAACCAATTGTTTTCTTAGGATGAAATATAAATAGGATAATAAGATAAAATATTAAGATTCCTCAGCGCACCCAAACTGTATCTTTCTCTTTTCTTCTATTTATTACTTAATGCATTATTTTAATTCAGGTCACTAAGTCTACTCACCAATGTCACCCATAGTTGAATAAGTCCAAGCCTTATAAAAATTTCATTTCAACTCTTAATGATCCAAAACTCATAAACAAACTTCTATACACTATTATACATACAGGGGAATACTTAGATAAATTTAAAACAACCAAAGCTCACGTAAAATAACAAGGAAGAGAGATAAACTACTTGGATCTAGGCATACTCATCACGACTATGTTGTAAATTCAGCACAATTCTACTAAACATTCATCACTAAATATTCATCACCTTTTCGAAGGCATAAACATATAAAAAGAATCACACAAACCATCTTCTCATTAAATGTTCATGTTTAAATACATAAGATAGAAATATACACTTGTCATAAAATATTATCAAGATATTATTTCATGCTTATAATTAAAATAAAGCTATCCACACATGAGAAAACATATAATACACCTAGCACAAAATCCTATTTCTAAAGGTTAGTTTAGTTTACCAAAACTCCTAAGCTCCTTAACAAAGCTAAAACAAGAAATCGAGCAATTCCTTCTCGAAACCCACATGTAACATTCAAGAATATAAGGTAAATGAATTAGATAAACGATGTTCAATAAATAACAAATATGGGAAAGAAAGGAATTGGAATAGAAGAAGTGAAATATAAAAATATTACTCTTGAATAGGGAGGCTTGAAAACCACCACAAAACAACCAATGACCACAAAATAATGATGGATTAAGGTTTTGGAGGGTTAAAGGGGAGGAAACCAAGAAGAAAAGAAGGGATGAAAGCCACGAGATCTCTACTGCAACCTACTCAACAACTGCAGCAAAAACTCTATTGTTGCTCGGCAAGGCACATAGGAGAGGAAAAAAGAGAGGGTAGGGGAATGATTTCATTGGTAAGAAGGGTTTCTAGATGAGGCATAACATTCAAGGAAAAATAAAAATTAAGAATATATGGTATAGGAAGTAAGGTCGGCGCATGGTAGATGTTGGAAGTCACAAAAAAATAAGCTTTGCTGATTTTATAAAGTTGGTCGGGAAGCAAAAGTTTGGTTATAAATGAGCATGGAGGACCTCGAATTTAGGAATTTAAATTATATTGAGTCGTAGTATGCAATGTAATATTTCCAAAGAAATAAAAAATAAAGAAATAGGACTACCTGAGAGAGAGAATGAATTGATGCAAGTTTGAAAGTAATCAACTTTATACTCTGCTAAAATTCATGATTTTATGTGCGTATTGAGATTGGAATGCACGATTTGGAAAAAAAAATAGAGTGAGATATGATATGAAGGAGTGTGGATTGAGTTTTGGATTTGACTTTGGCTTCACTTGAGTGGTAGGATTAGGGGTGTAAGAGATATGACAAGCTATGGCTGAGTGTGTAAGAAAAATATCATAAAATCATGATTATGGTACTAGCTGCACTTTTTGGTTGGGAGAAATATAACCAAGTTACAAATATGATTTGGTGTGCTTAGGAGACTAGTTAAGATTGAAATATTAGTTAGGGAATTGATTACAATTTATTTTGATTAATTAAATTTCAAGAAGGTCTAATAATTGGCACTATTGAGAATAATATCACTTGAATTCTAAAAATCATAAAAATTTATGAAAATACTCTAAATAATATTAGAAACTAAATATAAAAAAAATATTTAGCATCAGAGTTAGTTTGAAATTCGACGGATGGAAAACAAAAAAAATGACAAAAAAGGGTAAGTTGCGGAAACGCGTTTTTCCGCAAATTCACAAACCCAATAACGGGAGCTTAAATTGTCATGTATTGATGTGGAAATTTTTTTAAAAAATCAAATATGTAAAAATATTTGGTCTCATAACTCATTTGATGACCAATGAATTAAAAATAGTAAAAACAACTAAAATCGTCTAATAGCATAAATGAATTTTTCCACAATTTGACAAATTCAGAAGAAAAGGGAGAAACATGAATGAATAGAATTGATGGACGAACTCAAAAATATTTTTAGATTGATCCACAAATTTTTAAGCGGCCAAAAAGAGTGAAAATACAATAATAATAAAAATTACAATAAATGTGTTTTGCGGACACACGAGAAATAATCAACGAAATGTCCAAAAATTTACAGGATTGGAATAAGGCTTGATATATATATATATATATATGTATATATAGGGTAAATGTCTCATGCACACCCTATATAAGGTACATGTATAGGAATTAATCATAATAATTAGATTAGTATTTGATCAACGGTCAAGATTTAGTACATACCTAACCTAAATTTATTTTAATTTCAACCCTTAAATCTTCTAGATCTAACAGTTATTAAGAGTTCCTATATTTGTATTTTAAATAATAGTTTTTACAAGAGACTAAATCTATATATATATATATATATATATATATATGATAATAAAAAATCATATATGGTAATTAGGATTTGGGGGAATGCGATATTACTTTACCACCCTCTTAAAATGGAACTTGGTCCCCAAAGTTCAACAAAATCAAAACAACAAAAACTTGACAAAAAAATTTAATAAAACATTAACTGTAGTAAATAGGTTAAAAGTTAATACGAAGAAAATAAAACGATATTTTACAAAACTAAACCATGGAAAGTTTAATTAAAACAAGACATATAAATGAACATAGAAGTAAAGGAAATCGATGTTTAGCAAATCAAATACAATAAGATTCGAACAAGGAAGAAATGCACACTAAAGTCAAAACAAGCTGTGAAAATATTATTCTATAAAATAAAGTCTAACAAGAGAATAAGAAAAATGTGTAATGTGAAGTTCAAATAGAATGAAGGGCAAAAAAATTCTAATGATTATCCAACACTAACAATACAACCAATACACAATATGCAAGTAAAACTTTATACAATGAGTTATCTTCTTAACGCCACAAATGAAAATGAGGTTAACACTTGACTCCACTACTCACAAATGATCTCCATACACACCAATCACATACATCTAGGACAAAGGAGATTTATAGACCTAAAATACATCACCAACAAGCTCCTTAATCTACTCTACAACCATGATTGTCTAGACACTTTAATTCACAAATGCTATTATTATGACAATTATACCATTAAGTGCCCACCTTATTTATTTATTTATTTATTTATTTATTATTATTATTATTATTATTATTATTATTATTATTATTATTGACTACCCATTATTACTACTACTACTACTACTATTATTTTTGACTACCCACTAATTGATCTCCTCATACAAGATAAAACCTAACACATTACCATTTAGCAGCAAGTAGACAAGAAATATGCATATCGTAGAAGAATTTTCCTACATTAAGGTTAAAATTACTAACACAAAGTACAAAACCGAAGCAACATGTAATTGAATGGTATAATAAAGTCATACATTATCATTAAAATCATGACGGTAATTAAGGCATCCTATGCACTCCTTACAAAAATGAAAACCTCTGTCTAAACTTCAATGCTATCATTATAAAAAGTCTAGGTTTCTTCCAATTGAAAAGTACACATCTATTTAAACATCATCATCAATGTTACAAACCTAAGTTTCTTATAATTACAAAAAAAAGAGGTGAAACCACTCAACAAAAATAGAACACAATTTGTATCACATCATGTTACATCCAGCAAGGTACACCATAAGGTTACCAATCCATCAAACATGCGACATAAGGTTAAGCTAGTGGGGTTACTACCCCCTTAAAAGTAAACTAATTACAAAACCATAATAATCACAACACATAGAATACAGAGTTAACATTAGTCAAGCATGTAAAATAACAAGTGACTATTTACAAAGATATAATCACAATAGCAAATCACAAGGCCATTTACATTACCTAATCACACTATCCTCACAAGCTAATCTGGATTTAAAAATTCAATTGACGTTTTATGAAAGTCAAATCAAAAACTTAAAATGAATTATAGATCAATGAAATTTGAAATTCAAAAACATAAAATTAGATTTTTCAAACCAAAAGCTCTGATACTAACTTGTAACACCCCCAAATATCACTTTTGAAAAATTTCATTTAAAAGGATAAAGCAAAAGCTAAAATAGAATTTGGGGAATGTTACAGCAACACCTAAAACAAGATAAATGTCCACCATCTATCTAATGCTGGATGCAAAGATAAAACATATCCAACAAAAATTCAACCAACATTTATGCCATGAGGATAAACTCCCACAATGAGATATCCACATGTATATGGCAAGTGAACAATTTCACTGAATAAAAGTATCGCTAAATAAATAAGAAGAAACTTGTTAAATAATCTTGGATTTTAAAAGCTTATTAAAGTAATGGAAATTTATATTCCCATTAAAACTCCCTTAAAATTAATATAATACATGAAAACTTGTAAAAAAGAATACAAACAAATAAGGATAAATCCCGAGGGATCAAACTTCGCATTGCCTATTCACTCAAGCCAAGCCTTCAATCCAAAAATATTATCCAATCGTAAACCTGCATTAGAGGTCTGCTCCCCACCATCAGTGGATCATCACAGGACCCATTCAACCAAGGTAGTATTAGTACGGGTCCAATACTGAGTAAATAATTACTACCTAACATATTGAAGGAAACATGGTACACATAAGATATGACAATCTTTAATTTATGATACACATGTTTAATTATAAAAGGGATATATATACCATTCCACTCATACCCAATTACACATATGATACATACACCATTCTACTCATATAATAACTCATGCTTGATTATACATTTGATACATATAATAAAAAATGGAGTCACTGATTCCTATTTTTATAATACATGACTAGAAATGATAATACATAGGATACAAGCATACAATAAATCGTGATCCCACGCTGATTATCACACACTACTCTAGAAGATAGCATTTTACATATAAGGCCCACATGAAATTTAAATAATAGGTCATGCAATAATTGAATACAGACATACGTCATATATTTTTGTTTAAATAATAGATCATGGCAACACTATTGTAAGATAGATGACCAAGAGACATGCATAGAAAATAGAAATATAAATTCTATCGGTCAACGAGAATAATTCATTATTATTTTTAATTATTGGGATTACAATCATTTAATTATATTATCTTTAGGATGATGACTCAAAGAGATCGTAACAACTAATATAGTACTCGAATGATACTAGCCCTAGCTGGCCCGCCCAGAAATGTAACCAGACAACTAATAAATAGGACACCTTATCACTTAAGTATGCATATGCCCTATAGGGCCGAAATATATCAAGACACTTATAGAGTAGAAGCGGGCCTCTCCGAACCTCGTAAGGCACCTAGGATCATAAATCAGAAAAACACTGGAAGCATATACTAATCACATGCCCATAACATGTAACATTCTATTATAACTTAGTCTTATGGATCCCTATTGGTAAGCACCAATCTATCTCCAAATCCTTCCTGAACAAGCTATATTTATGCCTCTATCAGTCAAGACCCAACCTAACATCCCAGCTGTTTTATTGAAATGATTTTTTTGAGGGACACTTAGTCAATCAGTTGTGAAATTGATTTTTTTCTTTGTATCATTGTTTGTTTTTTTATGTTTTATTTAGGTTATGTAACTAGACCAGATTAGCAGAAAATAATGTCTCCTTGCCCTTATTTTTGTACATTTCTATGTCTCCTTCCTCAGTCATCTTTTTATATCTATGATCTCTATAAGAAGAGTTCCATTATTGATTTTGCCTGCCTCTCCATGAAAAGAATATGGTTCTCTCCCTACCTCTTTTTCTAGGGACTACAGGTCATTGGAGTTAGTTACCCACTTACCCTACCTCTCCATGAACAGAATATGTGGACACATATTTTGGCCTGCTATTTTGTTGGTATTTGTTTGTATGGAGACTATAGATTCAACATTATTGTTGAATAACGGCATCAGACTGTAACTCTTCTACTTTAATATGAATTCCTCTTGGGAAATAAATTTGGGAACTATGGATCATAAATACAACATATTTTTAGAGCCATGGATGAGCCAAATAGAATTAAACATTTGATGATACCTCATTATCTGTATAAGAAATAAAATCATTAATATCAACACCATTCAACATATTAGGAAGTAATAAAAAAGAGAAGACATTATTACTTCTATGCCATGAATAATAGATTTGGCCCTAAGTAATAAAATTTAATAAGAAAAGTAATGTATACTGTAAACTTTGGAGGGTCATAACTTTTTCATGGGACCTCAAATTTAGGTGATCTAGGAGGCTATTTTGGGTATTTTTTTGAGATCTACGACATGGAAAATGGTGGAGCCAGTTTGGAAAATCAGGGAGCCCAAAAAAGGCCACTTTGCCTCTAAATTGAGGGGGGTTTTTTGTTAATTTTCATATTTTGTCACATACTTCACATTTGTAGACATTCCTAACTAACATAAAAGTGATACAACCTTGAAAATGTATTGTAGGGTATGAGTGTGTATTTTTAGGGCCTTTTTTTTTACAATTTGAACCTTTAATTTAGACTATCCTAAAAACCTTTTTCATATTTTAGGGTATGAGGATGTTATATAACCTCCTTATTAAAGTGGTAATGATATCTGCATTTTCCAAATGGCCAAGAAGTCAGTCAGTTATTCAGTCATGGCTAAGAAATCAGTCATCGCAAAGAAGTCACAAAGTCACACCTACAAATGCTGCCTACCTTTGTATTTAATTTTGTATAATAGATGGAACAATTTAAGAATACATTTATTCTGGTCTGTTATTACATATAGGAATCATCGTTTATTTTATGGTTCTATAAATACTTTTTTTGGTAGAGAAAAAGAGTGCCTATGTCTCATTATATCAATTATATATAGATTTTTCTTTGGTAGAGAAAACTTTTTTTTTAATATATTAAGTCATAATAAATTTAAAACCATCTCTACAGTCTCTCCTTAGTGAGAAATGTTTCTTTAATTTTTTTTATTATATCTTCTGCCAGTTAAAACCATTACTAGTTTGATTAATTTCTTCTTAGGCACAAACAATGCTTTTTTTGAACTTGTTTACTTTCCACAAGTTTATTGGTTGAAATAGTGAGGTTTGGCCATCCTAGTCAGAGGAAGTGTTATCTTTTTTGTAGCTATTAGGTACGCATCAAATAGTATTCCCTTGTTTATTTCATTTATCAAATGTGCAATGACATATTAAAAATATTATCTATTTTAATTGCTATGATATTTGATAATACAATTATGATTTTTTGGATTATCCTCTATTAGTATTTTTAAAATATTTCTTGAGAGCATATATAAAAATGTTGCTTATTGTTAGACCTTTTTAGAAACTATATTCTTACTTCAAAATAGGTAATGGATTTTAACAAGGATGGATGAAAATAAAGAATCGTTCATGTTGCAAATATGTAGATGGTGTTAATGGTTTTTTTGAATTTTGCTCTATGTAACATTAGAAATGATGATAAAGATACTATCACAATTGATGGCCTTATGATAGTTGTCGCAGTATAATCTTTAAGAAACGAAGTGAAGTGAGATTTGATTTGATTAAGCGTGGAATATATGAGAACTATATTGTTTCGGAGTTTCATGGTGAAACAATAAAATATTTTGATGGTGAAGCAAATGATGTTGATAGTGAAGTTAACATATTAGAAGATGCTTGTGGTGTTGCTAGCTTCAATTTGGGGGATGGTACTCACATTTATAATGGGGATGACATGTCTGAAGAACCTATTGGTGAGGAAGCACAATTCTATCGACTCTTAAAAGAATATCAAGAGCCATTGACAACAAATGGCACGACAATGTCAAAGTTATCATATATTGTGAAGTTACTGCATTTAAAGGTTCTTAATAATTGGAGTGATTCTTCTTTTGATAGCCTAATTAAGTTACATGCTCAAGCTTGGAGAACACTTCCTGATTCATATTATGAGGCTAAGAAACTCATTGCAGACTTGGGCCTTGAATGTGTTAAGATTGATGCATGTAACAATGATTGTATCATTTAATAGCGAGAGAATAAGCATTTGAATGAGTGCCCCACCTATGGTCTATGTAGGTGGAAGACAGATGACAAAGGCTCTTATAAAGGGAAAAATTACCCCACAAAGTTCTTTAATATTATTCATTGACGTCCAGGTTACAAAGGTTATATATGTTGAGAAAGACAGCTAAAGATATGCAGTGGCACAAAGAAAAGAGTGTAGAAGATGGAATAATGAGGCATCATGCTAATTCATTTGCTTGGAAATCATTCGATGATGAGTACAGCTCCTTTAGTGATGATGCACAAAATGTTAGATTTGGATTGTCTTATGATGGATTTCAACCTTTTAAAGACTCACAATATATTATTTGCCCCGTAGTTCTTATTCCTGACAATATTCCTCCTTGGATATGTATGAAAGCTCATATGTTCATTCTGACTCTAATCATACCAGGACCTTCATCTTCCGGAAGAGATATAGATGTGTACCTTCAGCCACTTATTGAAGAATTGAAGGAACTTTGGAAGATGGGTATTGAAACATATGATGCCTACTCTAAGACAAATTTTGTGATGCGTGCAGCTGTATTGTGGACCATCAATGACTTTCCAGCATATGCTGATTTGTCTGGTTGGTTAACAAAAGGCCACTTTACTTTTCCTTGTTTCCATAAAGAAACAAGACGCACTTCACTAATGAATAAGGGTGGTTACATGGGACATCATCATTGGTTACCATAGAATCATAGATGGAGAAAGGATGTTAATTCTTTTGATAAGACAAAAGAAAAAGAGAGTGCACCTACTCCTTTAACCGGTGATGATGTACTCGCACGCTATAGCCAATTCCAACATGAAACGTTCGGCAAGCTGTGTGGTGAAAGAAAAATAAAATTTGATGCCTTTAATATTTTGTATGGTTGGAAAAAGAAAAACATATTTTTTGACTTGCCGTATTGGAGAAAGTTAAATATTTGACATAACTTAGATGTTATGCATATTGAAAAGAATGTCCCTGATAATATTTTGGGTACTATAATGAACATTAAAGATAAAACAAAGGACACCATAAAGGCTCAAATTGATTTGGTGAACATGGGTATTAGGGATGAGTTACACCCTATCTTAGATGGTGATAAAGTACATGTTTGCTAATACTAAAGCTACAGTTTGTGAGATGATGACAAAGGAACTTAGATGATGACTTTATTGATGATGATGAAATTGAAGTTTTTAAGGGTTCAAGTGAAGAATACGAGCTACATTCCAATGATTTAGAATGATGAATCACTTATTTTATTTAGTCTTAAGTTTTTTTCTTTTCTTTTTTATATTTTCCTTCATTTGTTAGAAATAAAATATTTCATGTACTAGAAAGCGTGGAACTTTTTATATTTAGTGAGTTGGATGAGTTCTTGTATATTTCATGATTTGGTATATTCCAAATTTTGTCACATAGTTTTGAAACTATTAGACACATGAAGCTTGTATTTTCAACCTTCAAGTCTATGTTTGTTAAAGTAGGGGAAAAGATAACTATAGGAAAAGCAAAGAAAGGTGCGGTGTAAAGGAGCAAATAATAGGGTGGTGAAGGTAATTACACATGTAGAATATGATAATATGATGGGTGATGAAGGTAATTAAATTAATTCAACAATCATTTCTTATTCATTATTTATTTTTTATTTACATCTGTTGATTATGATGATAAAAAAACTTTAGTCTAACCAGGAGAGTTAAGGAGGATAAGGGGAGGATATAACGGTAGAAGTAGTCGATGTCGTACGACCGAAATAGGTAAATAGATTTTCAAATATCATGTTATTTAATCTTCTGAATTTATTTTCATAATTTTTTATTAAATCACAACGTATAGACTAATTGGTGGAGAACTTTAAATTTTGTTCAATAGGTTCCTCAATCTACTACATTTCAACCTCAACATGTAGAAGATGCTAATATGATGGGTGATGAAGGTAATTAAATTTATTCTACAATCTAATCTTATTAATTATTTAATGAATCTTATTAAATTTAATTATGTTTAATGAAGAAAAGGACCAGAAGAGTTGGGTATGATAAGAGGACAACATAATAGTGGAAGTAGTATTCATACAAATGAAAGAGGTAAATAGATGTATAATTTTATGCTCATTTTGATAGTGACATATCTTAGCTAAATGGTTGCTTGTTTGGTTAGTTAATTCTAGGTTCATTTTTGTGTTTAATCAACATCATTGACACACTAATAGAATTCAGTGCGTACATTAATCCTCAACTTTGTTATTACTATCTTATAATTGGGTACACTATTACAACAATATATCAGTGTATTCGGTTCAGCATATTTTATAATAAAATAATTTTTCGTACTTTATTGTTTACTTTTTTAATTTACCTTCTAATTATATAAAAATCACCTAGTTGGACAATGCGATTTGGGGAATAGGTGCAACATAAGAGCATCAAATTCGAATGAAACTGGTTCCCCAAGTATGCACTTGGATCACCAAGATTTTAGCAATAATGAATTTGAAAGACATAATCTACCAAGGGGTCAAGGTAAGTTATATTTTGATACTCAAATCCCATATACATCATTTACTTATGAGTTATATTTCAATGTATATACGAATCTCCAAATTGTTAAGAGGAAGAGAGTGAACAATTTTATTGGGAGAGTTTCTATGGCGTTAAATGTCAATGAAGTTGTTGATCGATGTGAGATTGAGGAAATACCTCAAAATAACTATATGAATGCTGAAATTGAAAATGATGAGCAACAAAGAAGGGAAAGTGGCCAAATTTCAGCACACTCCGCAATTAATGCAACTACTAAAAATGGTGAAGGTATGTATTTTTAATAATATATTCCTACATAAATTACTTTCTTGTATTAATGTAGTAGATGTGAGAGACTACTAGTTCGCTATGTAATTATATTTCAAATATTTAATTAACTGTTTATTTCTTATTTTCATTTGGCATTAGCTACAAACAAGAAAACTAAAGGTCAAAGAGGAAAATATAAATCCTAAGTGGTTGACATGAAGATCAAAGGAAAACGATCAAAGTTGAACATTTACATTCCTAATGAAATTAATCAAGCAATTGGAGAGAATACTCGACATTTGGTAAATGAGTGTGGTTGTATAGTAAGAACAAAGGCTCCGCTAAATGTTAATAACCGGCAGACAGCATTCATGGTGGCTGGTGATAGTATGTGGAAAGAGATACAGGTAAGAAGATATATATTTCAAGTTTTGTAAATGTTTTTTGTGTAAGTATAGCTCTCATGATAAATTAATTGTGTTAAATTAGGATAAATTTGACATCCAGGAAGGTGGGAGTTATTTGAAGGTGCAAGATGTTGTTGTCGATACTATACAGCGTCTATATAGATTGTGGAAAGCTCTTTTGCACTACTATTACAAGAGTGATAAACGTAGCCAAACCGATGAAGAACGCTTGAATAATCCACCTCCTGATTTACGACCGGATCAATGGGAGTATTGTGTAAAATGGTTTGGTTCTGATGAATTTAAGGTAGTATCTTTATTTAAAGTACATAATTAGCTTTTAGCTTGATTCAGTATGTTAACATTGAACTTTTTTAGCATGCAGAAAATGAGCGAAAGAAATTCAAAAAATCATAAATCTAACAAGAGGTCTACACACACAACCGGTAATTTGTCATTTGCAGAATTAGAAGATATATTGGTAAGGGTTAACTTATTAAGTTCATATTAGCTAGTATTGTGAATTACATATTAATAATGATATTTTTTTTTAGACAAAAGAAAACAATAATGTGAAACCTTTAGCTGATATAATTTGGCTTGCCCAACATACACATAAGAATCAAGATGGGGTGCTTGAGTGGGCAGACAACCAATCAATGGAGATATATGTATGACAAAAAATTGTTTTATTATGTATGCTTGTATTTATCTAGTTAGTATATAAATGGTTCGTTTATTTTCATATTTTATGTATAGGAAAAATTAAAGGATGTAGTTGCTACATCAGGTGACACCAAGTCACAAGAGGAGATACTTTTGGAGGTGTTACCTGCTAGATCTGGATATTTCCATGGAAAAGGGACTACAATGAGTCCCTTTACCAAAGGAAGACAACAAATACACCAACAAAAAATAATGGACATGCAACAAGAGAAAATTAAACAACAATATCAAAGAATCAAGGAGTTGAAGAAAGCAATACAGGAAAGCCAAGAAAACCAACAAAAGCAATTTGAAAGCTATAAAGAGCAACAACAATGTGAAATGGAAGATTTTAAATAATAGATGTTGGAGCAATTTGCCAATTTAAGAAATGTCCCTTCTCTTTAGTGGAGGTAAAGTCTTCTTACAAAAATATATCTTCTTCTACCTTTAATATGGAATTTGGATACCTTAGTTACTGAAATGTGAATATCATTATAGAGTTTGGTTTTGTTAAAAGTCTTGTTGAAAATCATGTATTCATTGAACTAGAGGTGGTGATCAGATTAGAGTATTAAAATGCAGCAATTAATCCAAATATGGTGATAAATTTGTTATCATTGTGAAGTAATAAATACCAATTGCAATAAATTGGAATTGTATGATACTCGGTTTCATCAATTTAGAATATTGAAATACAAAAACTGATCCAAATATGGTGATAAACTAAATAGAACAAATTACAAAAACATTCCAACACGGGAGATATATGGAGATCTTCTAAACTAACTTCCTCTATAGCTTGAATATTAAAAATTAATGTAAATAGGCATTGCTGTTTGTTTCAAATATAACAATAGAAAGAAAGCGATAAAACCCTTTTACCTCTAGATTTATGATACATTTCTTAAAGATATTAAAAAGAGCTATTATCTCTGGATTTCCTCTTTTTGCTATTATCTCTTTCTCCAAAACAAACATGCAAACGATGCCTTATAAAGCAATATAGAATCTAAAAGAAAACACACACACACACATATATATATATATATATACAGCTACTCGATAACATTATTAAAAGAAAAAAATGGTTAATTAATCAATTCATAGCCTATCCTCAACAAAATAAAATTTTAGTTCCTGGCCAATTTCCACTACCTTAACTATTTCATTCCAGTTAGACACTAATACCATAAAACCCATCACATTTTTTCTTCATCACTCGATAGTCTTATTACTTTTTCATTCCACTACCTTAGCTATTTCATTCTAGATGCTACATCAGAAGAGGGTGAAGTCAAGTTAGTCAAGAGACACATATCATAATTTCTAACATACTAAAAGCATGAAACCAAATTATTTAAAACATTTCAATTGCAAACCCAAGACGAGAATAGTGACATGTATATCTATACGACACTAAAAATAATGCTAATAATATCTTACAGACTTTTATGGTCTCTCCTTGAAAACTAGAGTTGGATTCCTTTAACAAAAGTAGCAGCATAAACAAGAAAATATGTTTTATTCTGATTTTTGTTTTCTTGTATTAGTCATACCGATAGTAATCTATAGAATTTCATTAAATAAAAATGCTATTAGGTAGCATTAGCAAACAGAGATGGTATTAAGCAGTTGGATATATATCATTTTTATTACTTTTTTATGTCATTATTTACTTTTCTATATATTTTTCTATGCAGGATGCGTGATTGCTAGTATGGAAGATTGGATATGTGGTTCACATTTGGATGAATGGTTCTAATTGTTATTTTGAGGATTAATATGCAAGATGGTTATTCACAAACAATATAATTTTTATTCAGATTGAATATGTGTGTATTTGGGGAATAGAAATTGGTGATTGGTTCCTTGTTGACATTATTTTAAGATATATATGTTAAGAGTTGTTGTTATATATTTTGGCTGTATTGATTTAAGCAGGGCATGTGCATATGGTATTATTTATGGTCATTGATTACAGGTTTCACGGGTCATTTATCGCAATGGTATTTAAATAGATTATTGTGCCATTTCAATTATATGTTTTTGCAACAACAAATATGGTTGTTGAAGTTTGAAGTTCAATTTTTGGCAATAAATTTGTCGTTGCAATATGTATTTTTCGCAATAATAAATATTGTTGCTATTTATTTTGCAACGACTTCTTTCGTTGTCAATAGCTAGCTTTAGCAACAACATCAATTGTTGTTGAAAAGCAGTTACTGAAATAGATTAATATGTTGCAACGATAAAATTCTTTGCTAGTTATAGGTTTTTGCAACAACGTAATTTGTTGCCAAAGTATGACCGATTTTTTTCAACGACAAAAGTCATTGCTAATTATAGGTTTTTGTAATGACATAACATGTTGCTGTAGTAGGATTAGTATTTCGTAACGACAAAAGTCGTTGCAATATATAAATATACGTATTTAGTTCAAGTGATGTATTGCAATGACATATATTTAGCAACGATATTTTTTTGTTGCATTTAATCACTTTTTTGCAATGACCATTGTCGTTGCTTTATTTTTTTGCAACGCCATGACGCGCAATGACCACACAACAAAAATTGTCGTTGCAATATATATTTTTTGCAACGACTTACTATCTTTAGCAATGAAAACTGTCATTGTTAAAAATGGGTTTTCTTGTAGTGAAAATGGTTGCAAGAGGCAGAGGAGAAGATGGAAGGGAAAAGAAGAAGGAAAAGGATGGATTGATGGGTTGGGTTTCAGCCAAGGGAGGCAAGGTGGTGGTAGGGGAGGTTCTAGGGAGTGGATTGGTGGTCGTTGTGGCAGCAAAAATGGTAGAACGACAGCGGATGGTGGTGGTGTAGGGTGGAGGCCGACAAGGGGAAAGAAAAAGAAGAAGAAGGAGGGTGGTTACAGGGGAAGGCAGGCAGTTGCAGGTGGCGATCGCAGGCAGTGCAAATGTGCGGTGGTCGAAGGAGAAGGAAGGAGGAAAGAAGAAGAAGGGAGGAGGGGTTGCAAGTCGATCGGGCAAGGAAAGGAAAAAAGGGACCAGGCTAGCCCTGTGCACGAGGATTGAGGAGAGGAAAAGAAGTTGGGCTGGCCCAACGGGGAGAAGAAAGGAAAGAAAAGAAAGGGGGAGGATTGAGTTAGACGGTCGCGAGGGAGAAGGGAGAGGGATGGTAGGCCAGCGGCCCAACACGAGGAGAGGGGGAAAGCAAGTAGGCCAGGCGGCCTAAAGGGGAAGAAAAAAGGAAAAGAAAAATAAAAAATTGGGAGAAATAAATTAAAATATTTTTTGGAATAATGGAATTTAATATTTTTGATAGATAAATTAATTTAATAATTTAATATATTGGTTTAGAAAGGTTAATTTTAGTAAAATATTAGTTTGGAAATTTATTTAAATAAAATGTATATGATAAAATAACAAAATATTTATTTTAATTTACAAATTATTCATATCCATTTTTATTTACTCAAAAATCCACAAAATAATTATATTAAATAAATTTAAAATTTAATTTATCCCATATAAGGGTTATTTATTAAATTCTATGTTTTAAAATTTTGAAAAATTATAAAAATATTAATCATTTTAAAATAAATGTATCTGATACTGTGAAACCCCTATTATCATACTTAATAACGAATAGCACATATCATGCATATTTATCAGAATATTCATATGGTACACTTCAAATTACTAAAACACCCATAGCCCTATAACTTTCATAATCATGCAAAACATGGGGTTATTTACGTTATCCGATATCTGCTTATCCAATTGGATATCCGAAGCAATCCAATCTAAAAAAATAAATAATCGATCCATTTTTTAAAATCAAATATCCGATTCGATCAACGAAAAGTCAAACAAACTAGATATTTGATCCGATAAATACATATAATATCTAATCCAAAGAAAAATATTTATACATTTTTTAAATTTTTTTAATTTATATATAATTATATATAAATAAATTTAGATGTGTGTGTGTATAACTTTTACTTACTTGATCTAGTATTTGGTCTTAAATTTAATTTAGTTAAAATTATGATTTTAATATAATCTCTTTTTAGATCTAATAGAATCCAATGAAATCTTGCGATGTAGCATCTTTAATTTTAGTCTTAACTCCATATATTTGTTGAACAAGTAGGTTATTTGTTGAGCGGATCAGATATTTATTCTACAAATTGAATAATATTAAATATATTTGTGGTTTGGTGGTTTTTTTATATTTGAAATTTTATTCAAATAATATTGGTTATATTTAATATCCAATCTAAAAATTTGGATATCCGAAGTTTAAAATCAAATATCAAATATCATTATTAGATATCTAAAATTTCGGATATCCAACAATCAAATATCTGATATTTCATATATTTGAATCGTGAGCAGCCCTACCAAAACATGTGGTTCTAAAACAATAAAATCCTTATTTTCATACTTGACATCAAATAATATTCATCATGTATGTTTATTTGAATAATCACCATAGTACATTCAAAATTATTAAAATACCCCTAGACCATATAATATTGTTAATCATGCGGTAATATGTGTTTCGAAGACATCAAACCCCTATTCTCATTCTCAGCATCAAATAACATTTAACCTTCATGTTTATTAGAATAATCCCCATAGTATATTTAAAATTACTAAAATACCCCTAGGCCATATAATATTGATAATCATGCAGAAACTTATTTTTATAAGACATCAAACCCCTATTCTTATTCTCATCATCAAATAACACTTATCATACATGCTTATTAGAATAATCACCACAGTATATTCAAAATTACAAAAATATCCCTAGACCATATAATATTGATATTCATGCTGAAACATGTGATTCTAAATCATCAAACCCCTATTTTCATATTTAACATCAAATAATACTTATCATGCATGCTTATTAGAATAATCATCATAGTCCACTCAAAAATTCTAAATTACCCCTAGACTGTATAATATTGGCAATCATGCTGAAACATGTGTTTGTAAGACATCAAACCCCTATATCCATTCTTAGCAATATTAACACACTAAGCATCCTAATTAGGCTTAAATATCATGATATGCGTAAATGACCAAATCACCCCTAGGTCTCATGGTAGTAATAACTTTTCTATAAATGCGTCTAAATATACTTAACCTAACATTTTTACATGCACATAACACAAAATATCACTTCCAACAGTAGTCCCCTTTTAATCATACTTTTGTACACGTGACATTGTATATAGGATAACATGCTCTCATTTTCAATTTCCTAAAATAACATTAGTAATCACATAATTATTTGTAACAAGTCATGTCTAATATAAATTACATGTAAAAACCCTAATGTGCTATCATATGATATCCAAATATTTTAGCGGAGAATGAAGGTTACCTGATTTCTAGCAAAAGCAAACTTTACTGATAACCATCTAAAAATGATTAGACTTCATTAATAAAATTGTGTACCAACAAATAATATCACAAATATCATAGTAATATTTGATCAATGAAATAATTATTTTTGTTCAAAATATTTATTAAATATAAGTTTACCAAACTACCCATATATATTAAATATTACCATATTAATTTTTTTTTTAAAACAAAACACAAGTCAAAGGCATGAAAGGGAAGGGGAATGGTTCAGTGTAAATAGTTGGAAATGATTGTTGGGGTTGTTAGTTTGGCTATTAGGTGGAAGAGGTGGGGTGGAGATGGTTAGTGATTAGATGGTGTGGTGTAGGTGAGTCAAAGGCAATGCTAGCGACTGTGTAGCCTACAGGGAGGGGCGATGCAGAGAAGGGAAAAGAGAAGAAAGAAGAAGAAGAAGAAGAAGAAGAAGAAGAAGAAGAAGAAGAAGAAGAAGAAGAAGAAGAAGAAGAAGAAAGAAGAAGAAGAAGAAGAAGAAGAAGAAGAAGAAGAAGAAGAAGAAGAAGAAGAAAGAAGAAGAAGAAGAAGAAGAAGAAGAAGAAGAAGAAGAAGAAGAAGAAGAAGAAGAAGAAGAAGAAGAAGAAGAAGAAGAAGAAGAAGAAGAAGAAGAAGAAGAAGAAGAAGAAGAAGAAGAAGAAGAAGAAGAAGAGAAGAAGAAGAAGAAGAAGAAGAAGAAGAAGAAGAAGAAGAAGAAGAAGAAGAAGAAGAAGAAGAAGAAGAAGAAGAAGAAGAAAGAAGAAGAAGAAGAAGAAGAAGAAGAAGAAGAAGAAGAGAAGAAGAAGAAGAAGAAGAAGAAGAAGAAGAAGAAGAAGAAGAAGAAAAGAAGGGAAGGTGGTTCTTGGGTGGCTATAGGGTGATGGTGCAGGAGTGGGTGGCGACTATGGTTGGTGGTAGGCAAGCTAGGAGGAGCTGCGGTGGTGGAGGAAATGGAGGGGGATAGGGAGGTCAAATAGAGGTGGTGGAATTAGGGTGAGGTGTCGAAGGAATGGGGTGGATGCGAAGCTATAGGGAGGTAGCTGGGGGCATCTACTTAGGATCGTGTAGGGAGGTTGTAGGGTGCAAGAGCTGGCGGCATTCAGTGGAGGAGGCGTGTGGTTGTAGGAGTTGTGGATGGTGGCAGGGGCAAGTATAGGTAGCAAGAGTCGTAAAGGAGGAGTAAAGGGAAGATAAGGTGGTTGGGGAGGAGGAAGAAGGAGGGAAGAAAGGAAGCGGGTGGTGGTCGATGATGGAGGTGATGGGTGTTGTTGTAGGTGGTGGTGGTAAGGAAAAGTAGGGGTGAGGGAAGAAGAAGAAGAAGAAGAAGAAGAAGAAATAAGGGAAGGAAGGTCAGGGGAGAGAAGTATGGCACAAGGGAGAAGAGAAGAAGGGAAGAAGAAGAAGAAGGAGAAGAGGAGGGAGGCAAGCCTTAGGCATGAGATGGGGTTAGTGGGAGTGGCAGAGAAAGGGGTAGCCAGAACAAAGTGTTGTGGGGTCAATGGGCTAAGGTTGTAAGGTTGGGCAGTGCAGGTAGATAGGAGAGAGGGTACTACAAGGCTAAAAGGGGAAGAAAAGGGTATAAGGCGGGAGGCGTTGTAGGCGTGTTTAGCCGAGAAAGTAAAGGAGATTACTCAAGCATATAAGGGTGCAGGCATGCTACGTGCAGGGGAGAAAAAGGAGGTAAGGGCAAGTTTGGTAGAGGACGTAGACAGAGGAAAGAGGAGAAGAAAAGAGGCTAGGATGAGCCACACAAGAAAGAGAATGAGAGGAGAATGCCAGCCTCCGTTGGAAGGAGAAAAAGAGAGAAAGAAAAGAAAGTTGGGTTAGTGTAGGAGAGGGAAAAAAGAAAGGGGGACATGCTAGCTTGAGAAGAGAAAAGAAAAAAATAAGGGAGAAGAAAAAGAAAAGGGAAAAGGAAGAAAAATGAAAAAAAAAGGAAAAAGGAAAAGAAGAAAAAGAAAAGGAAAACAGATTTAGGGTTAGGATTAAAAAATAAATTAAATTTTGGTTATTAAGATAATATTATTTTAATTTATCCAATGATTAGGTTATTTAATTAAGAAAAATAATTTCAGTAAAAATTTTGGGTTTTGTGTTTATTTAAATAGAAAAATTAAGATAAAATAATTAAAATAATTATATTAATTTATTAAATAATTTTTATAGTTTGTAGATCAAAGATTGATAAAATAATTAACGATCAAATTTTTTGAATAAAAGTTTAAATGGTCTAATTTAAGGTTATAAAATTTTGACCATTACAATTATACTCACCCCTTTAGTTAATAGGCCTAATCATATTGATATGAGCCATACAAATTCCCTACTCATAGGTGAAAATTGTCTAGATATGGCCATAGTAAAAGGAAAAGTAATCTACTTGTTATTATTGTTTGAAGATAATGAGGGGAAGGTTTGTAATGAGCTGAGGGTTAAGGTACTGTTAGAATATTTTGATGATATATTCTCTAATGACGTACCCTATATATTAACACCCTCCTCCCCCCCCCCAATTAGAGGCATAGAACACCAAATTGACTTGTATCCGGTGCTATACTCCCTAATAAGGCAACATATAGGTGTAACCCTAAGGAAGATTAGGTGTTACTAGGGCAAGTAGATGAGTTATCATCTAAGGGTTTAATAAGGGAGTCCTTAGCCCTTGTGTCATGCTTACCTTACTTGTACCAAAGAAAGATGGTACCATGAGAATGTGTGTTGATTGTAGAGTTATTAACAACATTACCATTAAATATAGGTATCCTATATCTAGACTTGATGATATGCTTGATTGTCTAAATGATGCGTGCTAGTTTTCCAAGATTGACTTATGGAGTGGCTATTACCAAATAAGAATGAAAGATGCTGATGAATGGAAGACAGCATTCCAAACTAAGGGATGATTGTATGAGTGGATGGTTATGCCCTTTGGTTTTTCAAATGTCCATATTACCTTCATGAGACTTATGAAAGAGGTACTTAGTTCATTCATTAACAAGTTTGTAGTAGTTTACTTTGATGACATTCTTGTGTATATCTCTAGTAAGGAAGAACATGTAAAGCATCTCAAGCTTATATTTCTATCATTTAGATGTCACAAGTTGTTTGCTAAACTATAAAAGTGTGAGTTATTTGTACCTAAGGTTACATTTCTAGATTTTGTGGTGTTCATGGATGACATAGCCATAGATGAATCTAAAGTGGAAGTAATCAAGAAATGGCCCCAAACCTACAAGCCTTATACAAGTAAGATCTTTTCATAGCTTGGCTTCATTTTATAGGAGATTTATTAGAAATTTCAACACCCTACTAGCCCCTATAACTGAATGTATGAAGAAGGGAAAATTCAAGTGGATCAAGGTATCCCAAGATGCCTTTGAGGTTATCAAGGTAAAATTAAGCAAAGAACCTATCCTAACATTACCTAACTTCAACAAATTGTTCAAGTTTGAGTGTTATGCTAGTAGAGTAGGCATCAGAGCTATTTTACAGCAAAAGGGAAATTGATCACCTTCTTTAGTGAAAAACTCAATATCTCTAGGGTGAATTACAGCACATATGATAAGAAGTTATATACTTTAGTAAGATCTCTTGATCACTGGTCCCACAACTTGAGACCCCAACAATATGTGCTACACACAGATGATGAGTCATTAAAGTACATCAATAGCTAACACAAGCTTAATCCAAGATATGTGAGATGGGAATAATTCATACAATCTTTTTCCTTTTTATTCGAACATAAAAGTGGTAAAACAAATGTAGTAGGAGATGCACTTTCTAGAAGATATTGTATGCTCTCTTTGTTAGAAGTGAGAGCATTGGGGTTTGGGTGCATTAGGCAGCTTTACAACGAAGATGAAGAATTTGTATGCTACTTCAAGAATCAAGACAAGAATAAAGTCTTGTTAGTCATCCAAGAAGGGTTCCTCTTCAAGAAAAACAAACTCTGCATTCCCAAATGTTCCATCAGAGAATTACTTATAAGGGAAGTGTATGGAGGAGGGTTAGCTAGATACTTCGCCATTAACAAGACCATAGATGTTCTTAGTGAGCATTTTTTTTAGCCCAAGATTGTGGGAGATGTATAAAGTGTAATAACTAGGTGTGTCACTTATCAAAAGTCCAAGATTCACTTCCATCAAGGGATATTAAAATATCCCAAAAACTCTAATTTAGGATTTAGGGAAAAATAATAATTTATTAGGAAAATTAAGTAAATAAATTATTTTATTAAAATAAAGGGAAAATTAATTGAGGAAAATGAAGAGAAAATAATAAATAAATTATTTAGAAAATTTTGGACATTTTACTAATTAAAATGGAAGTTAAGGAAAACTTACCCAAAATATCCCAACCAATCTAAAAAGGAATTTGATTATCATTCTTATAATAATTATTATTAATTTTATATATCCAAAAAGAATAAATAAATAAAAAATATCCAACCCATCCATTTTCTCCTTCTTCCCTTTTTCCTTTTTCCTTTCCTTTTTTCTTTTCCTTTTTTTTTTCTTTCTTCCCCTCCTTCTCCTTTCTTCTTTCCTTCCCCATCTTCCCGACTGGGCCGGCCTACGTAGCCTAGACCCTTCTCCTCCCTTCTCCCTTCTCCCTTCGTGCTGCCTAAGCCCGTGTTGTCTTTTTTCCTGCGCCCAACGCCCTAGCTAGCCGCCCCCTCTTTTTTCTCTTCTTTTCCTTTTCCCTTGGACCGAACGGTCCAACCTGTCACACTCCTTCTTCCCCAGCCCTGACCTGCAATGTCGATCTGCAGCCCCCATTTCCACTGGCAACCACTAACCCAACGCCGACCATCCTCCCCTGCTCTCCCTATCATTTTCTTTCCTTTTTCGACCCCAACAAACCCCACAGCCCCCTCATGCGTGCCCCTTCCTTTCCATTTTCTCTCCCTCGACCTAACCTGCCATGGTAGGACTACACCGCCTGCCCCACCGGCCGGTGGTCCTTCCTCCCTGCCCTGCCTGTCCTCTTCCTTCTTCTTCAAATTCCCCTCAAATTAGCCTATAAATACCCCATTGGAAGCCTAGGTCAAGCATTTGTTTTGGCAACCCAGAAAATCCCGACCTTGCACCACCACCCGATCAAACCCTTGTTTCGCCTTCGTCGACGACCACCGCCACCAACTCCACCCATCAAATCCTTCCTTGCGCTACCCCCTATAGAACTAAGCTTCCCTCCTTCCTCTATTTGATCTGCACGAGCTATCCCGGCTGTGCAAAGTCGGCTTCTCGATCAGCCTTCACCAACCCTGCGTCGCCCCTCACACCGCCGCCCGCCGCTAATTCTGCCTCATCCAACGCCTCCTCCACCCCCTAAAATGACCAGTGGACCTTCCCATACCTCCATCTCTCCCTACCTCCCTCTCCTTCTACTTTCTCCACCTTCCATCACATTTGGCCACCGCACCAACTTCCATGCGCCTCCACTTTTGGCTGCACCGCCACCTCCATTCCACCTAATACACCTTCCACCATCGCACCAACCACCGTGTGCCACCACTTCCGGCTGCACCACCACCTCCATTCCACCCCCTCCACCTGATACACCTTCCACCACCTTAAACACCCCCTCATTTCCTCTCCTCTAGCCTATGAACTCATCTTTCCACTTCTCTTCCTCCTCCACCACCACCGTCGGTCCCGTCACCAACCCTAGGTGGTATTCTAATTCCCTTAGCCCTTAAACTATTTTTCTATAACTGTTAATAATTTTTAGTAATATTAATAGTATTACCCTTAATATTAATATTATTATTATTATTATTAATGTTGTGGTGTTGTTGTTGTTATTGTTAGTATTAGTATTATTTTTTTATCACTCTTACAACCTAACCTAACTATGGTAGTATTATTTAAAAGGGTTACAAATTTAATATTGACATAGTTATCTTTATTATTATTATTATTATTATTATTATTATTATTATTATTATTATTATCTTCTTACTAATACTAATTTGGCCTTTATCACTATTATTATTGGTGTAAATGTGGGGACTCTTATGCTACCATTACCCTTTTTGAGTATTATCCTTATTATGTTTAACTTTATTATTATTATTATTATTATTATTATTATTATTATTATTATTATTATTATTATTACCCTTTCTATCATTATTATTATTATTATTCTGTTATACTTGACCACATTATCATTAAGGCTACTACTAAAATGGTTTCTAGAACTTTCATTATTACTATTCTTAAGATGTGGACCATTATTAATATTATCAACATTATTATTATTATTATTATTATTATTATTATTATTATTTACTACTATAAATATTATTATTGTTAACTTATATTTTGCCAATATTTATAATCACTAACCTATTATCACTACTAGCACTGTTAATATAAAAACCATCTTGGTCACTACTTCTAAATTACTTGTATGGCTATTATTATTATTACTACTAGGTTTTGGGTCAATATTAGTATTATCACCGAAACTAACAATAATATTATTATTATTGATGATATTGGAAACATCACCTTAATACTATGAATATCACTATGACTAATTTAACATAAACTGTGATGGCTACTAAGACTTATTTTGGTTAGTGATGGCACGATTAATTATTTTAAGAATAATAACCCTACTTTAATTATAAAAGTACTATTATCACTATTAGCCCTCATAGTAAATTATGATAAGGGTAGGGTAGGAATAATGACAATCTATGGTAAGAAAGGGATTAACCTATAGTATTTCCCTCTTATACGTGGATCAAGTCAAAACCCTAAGGAAGGGTAAGAGCGTGCTCCAAGCCCGGTGTCGTATTAGGTAAGGATATGGTTAAGGCCTTTTCTATGTAAGAATGTGCTATGTGTGTTGGTTTGATTGGTGTGCTTTATATTCCGTATTCTATATTAAAATGTTCTTGTGGCAACTTGCTAAGCATGGAGCTAAGGTAAGTTGCATGTGTTTATTATATGTGTAATGTGATGTTATTACCTATTGAATTGTGCTTATGTAATAATGTCCCTCATGACATGCATAATAGGAAGTCCTAAGTAGTATAATGTGGTTGTGAGAAAAATGGGAAAGAAGGAGGAAAGTGAGTTGACTAGAGAATGATAGTGATTTTCTAATTATCTTATGACCTATAGGTTGAGAAAAATAGAAATAATGAGAATGAAATTAAGGGAATGGATTAAATGTGCATAGGAAGTCTAAGGTTTGCATGGGATGGTTAGCTTTTTCATGGGGATGACTTTACGTAGGAAAATTTGATTTGAGGATCAAGTAAGGTAAGGGAAGAATCGTTAGGGTGATTGGAGTCCACATGTGAAAAATAGCACGTGGGATGATGTAAGGATGAATGGGGGATTTGACTATAGTTTTGGGCAAAAATCCTAAGTGAGAGAAATGTATAAGGAAAAGAAAGAAAGAAAGAAGAAATTAATGAAAATGGGCAGAATGAGGATAAAATATGAGAAGAGTGTCACATGGGGGAAAAGCGAATCAAGAGAGAAGTTTATATTCAAGTTTCAAGTGAGTCGCATAAAAGGAAGAAGGAGTTCGGGGAGCTAACTAGGGTTTTGGGGAGATCATATGTGGGAGTTGGACGGTGAGGTTTTAAGGTCAAGTAGGGGTCGAGAGAATTGATGTTCTTAATAATAAAGAAGAGTTTTGGGCTTATAGTGAGTGGGAAAAAGTTGGGAGGAAGTCCCAGGATCATGGGTTGTGTTGGATATATGTGTCATGTGGAAGAAGTGACAATAAGTAAGAGTGATGAACGAATAATATCGTATTGGGAAAGACAGTTGCTAGAGTTTTGGAATGGCCGAATAGGGTTTTGTGGCCACATATATTATATGGGAAGTGAAATGTGGTACTTTGGGAATAATCGAGCGAGGTGATAAATTGGAGGAGTATAGTAGAGGTAGGTTAGGCCATACAGGCCAAATTAGGGTTTTCTTGGAAGAAAATCCTAGAGAGTTATATCAAGTTGATTCAGAAATATGAGAAGTGGGCCTCGGTGTTGAGTAGGCATGGTAATGAGGAAAGAGTAGGAAAGGATATTAGGATGAACTAGAAGAAGTAAAAGTCCCAAGATATGGGAAAGGATTATCGGGAAGTCGAGGAAGTCGTGCATGTATAGTCAGGGTTGTGTATGGAATAAGATACAATAAAACACTAAGCACTTAAAGTGAAAGATTATCGAGCCAGGGCCCAGTGAGGTTATATATTCTCCAGTCCACTGGATATAATAGTGGTCAGGTGCATTTTGCCTTGATGAGTGTTTTCGGTCTACCGGCTATAATAGTGGGGGATTCCAGGATCGATAAACCAAACCGTGTATGGTAATAAGTCTTGAAAAGATACTATTTACTTACATTGGAACACCTTATGAGTCAGAGCTAGTGAGGATACATATATTTTCCAGTCCACCGGCAATAATAATGGTCAGGTGTGTTCTTCCCTGTGGAGTGTTTCTGGTCCACCAGCTATAATAGTGGGGTTTGTATACTCACACAAAAATAATATAAGAAATGTGTGAACTATAAGTATACAGAATGAAAAGATACTAATCATTTACAGTGGAACACCATGTGAGTCGGCGCCAGTGAGGTTATTATATATTTTTTGATCCATCGGATATATTAGTGGTTAGGTGGGTATTGCACTGCTGAGTGATTTCGATCCATCGACTATAATAGTGGCCAGGTGTGTTCTACCATGTGTAGTGCTTCCGATCCACTGGATATAATATTGGGGTTCCCATACTCACATGGAATTATTATAAAAGAGATATAAGGTAAATCACTAATATAAGCTCGGCCTAACCTTGTAAATCTTGATTATTGTCTTATATGTCTTATGTGTTTATTCTCTTACATGGCCTCACTTGCGTGCTTTTGCTGGCCTTACCCATATGGTTACCTTACTCAGTATGTAGCGTACTGACCACCCGTTTCATGGGTGCTGCTCATTCCCATGAGTAGAAGACCCATCTAATTTTGTGTAGGTAGGAGATGATGTCTTTAATGCTTACGACACTTACGAGGCATTGGGCGGGGACGAGAGTTGAGCCTAAACTGTAATTTGTATGGGGAATCGAGAGCGACCCAAATGGACTCTGTTTTCCTCTTATTTTACCATATTTTGTTCTTATTCTAGTTATATCATGTCATACGATATTTTATGTTTTTGGAAAACTGTAGTTAATTGCTCTTTGGGTTGTATTTTTTAAAATCGCACTCTAATTTCCGTATGACTATGAGGGAGTCCTCTCATAAGCTCTCATTATTTTATTCACGACATGTGTTTGATGTTAACCATGTTTAGTCTTAGCACTTAGTACTGGAACGGTAGGAGTGAACCGGTCTGGTACTAAGTGTGGCAGTAATACCCCTAGAATTTATAGTTTTGTTATTTCACTTCTGTCAAACCTTTTATTTAAAATAAAAATTTTCAGTAAAAATTTTGGGGGTATTATAGATATACACTCCTTTTCCTATTCCACATCAGCCATGGGATCATGTGACTATGGACTTCATTGTAGTATTTCCTAAATCACAAAGGAAAATTGATGTTATAATGGTGGTGGTGGATCGATTATGTAAGAATGAACATTTTGTTACCTATTATAAGATGGATGACACCTCTTACATAGCCTATATATTCTTCAAAGAGATATTTAGGCTATGTGGTATTCCAAGTCCATTATCTCAAATAGGGATACCAAGTTCCTTGACTATTTCTTAAAGATCTTGCGGAGGTTAGTTGGTACCAAACTCCTATTCACTACCACCTACCATCCAAAAACCATTGGAAAAACTAAGGCCACCAATAGGACCCTCATAATGCTTCTTAGAATTTTGGTTCACAAATCCTTAAAGGATTGGGACACCAAACTATCACATGTCGAGTTTTCCTATAATTGATCACCAAACTATGCTATAGGGAGCTTACCCTTTGAAGTAGTATATGGGGTGAACCATAACACTCCCATCGATTAAGGCCCACACCAACTTCAAGGAACAAGAAAGGGCTAGGGTAATAAAGAAGCTTCATGATCAAGTGAGGTTAAAAACTGAGAGGGTAAATGAAATGAATAGGAGTAAAGTTGATGAACACCAGCAGAAACACTTGTATAAACTAGGAGATCTAGTTTGGCTTCATTTTTAAGAAGGAATGATTTCCTTCTAACAGGAAAAACACACTCATGCCTAGAAGTGATGGCCCATAAAAAGTTATCAAAAATATTGGTGATAACATGTAAAATTAGAGCTACCAGAGGAAATAGGAGATATATCAAACACATTTAATGTAGTAGATATACTTCTTTACATTCATAATGAGCCATTTAGAGACAAGGAGGCTGCTTTTCAATAAGGAGAGGATGATGTGGGAGCATCCTCATTTGATGATCACAATCTCATCATTAAATTTTTCAATTTTGAGAGCCACAAAACTCTCCTTAATTGGACAACTTAATCATTCCTTAAAATTAACCATGCAATTCATGCAAGCCTTGTTAACCTTTCCACCCTCAAAATACCCCTAAAAGTAGGCCACCTTTAGCCACATTTTTTCCTCTAATTTTCAAACCAATTTTAACTCATTTTCCTTTAATATTTTATCCTTAAAAATGCCACAAATTCATATCATTATGTACCCATAAGAGCCACACAAAATAGCTACAAGTCCCCCTCAAGTTGTATATCAAGTCTTTTTCAACACTTGGCAAGAACAATGTAAATTTTTAGGAAGAATAAGGAAGGTTAGAAGACATTCCTTACTCCTTTTTGTCTCTTACAAGATAAAAATGTTCTTTGTCTCTTTCCTTTTGTGATTCAGGTGTCTACTATATGAATTAGACATGTGCTAGGGAGATCTTTATGTTCAAAGTATGCACAACACACCCTATCATAACTAAAACTCATGACTAGGATGTTAGGTAGATTTCTTCCTGTTTTTTGGCTCAAATCACATGTATTAGTTATCTAAGTTGTAAACTTTAATCCTAAACTTCATATATAAGTTTCAAGGATATAATGAAAGATAAATACACAACTTATTGGCTACAACTTTTCTTTCTAGAAAAAGCAAGATCCCCCCCTTTCTAACTCAAGTGTAAAAGTTTGAAGTTAGAAAAAAATCTTCCAAGATTTATCCTCAGAGTTTATACCTTAGGTGGTTCTTGTGAGTATTTATTCAAGGATTTACCAATAATAAATTATATCCTCTCAAATTTCTCCCCATTCTTCCCTTTATTTTTGGTTATTCTAAGTTAAATTAGAACACCACCTCCTAGCATGACCCAAGGATATCATATACATCACTGAGTTACCTTAAATGTCTGAAACCAATTCCGATTAGGACATTTTGTTAAGAGTGCCTAGAATCTAAGATTCATTTGTCATTGATGTTTTTATGTCTATCAGCGGCTGACAAGTAAGGTCATTGACAAATCGAGTCGTCTCACAAGCTGACTCAGTTTGGCTTCTTAAGGGTTCATCTTGACTCATTTGTTTAGTAAAACAAATCAAATGTGAGTCTTATTTTTATGCTCATTTATTAAAATAATCAAGATAGGGCCAAGGGAGGTTTAGGTCATTTGTTCAAGAGCAAGCACAAATTCAGTTAGAGCTTGATGCAACTTATTTATAAGATTAATTCATTAACAGACTAGGCTTGTATAAAATTTACATGATAAATTATTCAAATAGTTAAATGAGCCCTTATACAAGTTGAATTATTAAACAAGTTGATTTGGTTTGTTTAACTTTTAAATGATCCATATAGTTAAATGAGTCGAGTCATGAACTGAATCATGATAAATGAGTCGGTTTGGTTCATGAATATTTTTTTTTAAAGTTAAACGAGCCGAGTCAAGCTGTCTCACGAACCTTATTGAGTCAAGCTTGAGTTAGGCTTATTTAGCTCATTTCAAACTCAAGTCGAATTTGAGCCTAAAAAAAATTAAACTAGTTGAGCTTGAGCCTAAAGGTATTCAGCTTGATTTGGCTCGTTAATCTCCCTACCAAGAACACATCTCCATCACTATTACTATAGGAAACTATAACATCATCCTTTGTACTAGATAACTCACCACAAGTAGTACCAAGCTTCCTATTAGGGCAAAACTTCCTAACATGCCCCTTCTTGTGACACCCATAGCATATCACATTCTTCTACCAACTCTTTGACTTAGATCTATAATTCTTATAGTCACCAAACCCCTGCTCCTATGTCCTCCCTTAGCTAACAATCCCTCACTATGTGATTCTCCAAAAGTACTAGTACCACTCAACTGAATATCAATCAACTCCTATTGTAGCACAGTGGATTTCACATTCTCAAGGACTAACTCATCCCTCCCATATAAAACAATCTCACAAAATTTTTTGAAAATTGTGAAAAAAGAATAAAACAACATAATATTTAAATCTTCATCATCTAATTTAACATCTATATTATTCAAATCCATAACTATAGAGTCAAATTTAGCCAAGTGACTTTTTAAATATTAACTCTCACCTAATTTCAGGTCATGAAGTGGACTCTTCAATAGTAGCCGATTTGATACTAACTTTTTCATGTATAATAACTTACGCTTCAACCACAAGGCAACTATTGTTGATTCTTTGGCCACTTCTCATAAATACCTTATTCGATAAACACAATTTTATGGTAGAGAGGGCCTTCGGATCTAATTATTAAAATCTCTCATCTATCATTGATTCTGGATTCTTTGAATGACCAGATAAACCTTTTTCCAATTTGTTCTAAATTAGAATAATCTTCATCTTCAATATCTATAATCCAAAATTAATGGATCAATTAAACTTCTCAAAATCAAATCTTGTACCCATCCTAATAATCTGATGGAATTAGCATGGATTTAGAAATATCCAAAATAAATCAAAATTAACAAGATTATACACAATTGAAAATTCAATCACAAAACATAATAATTGAGGAAAAGGTAGGTATATTTTTTTTATATTCTTGTGTAATTACAGGATGATTAAACTATTCAATCAATCAATTATACAAATCTTCAATCCTCTTTGAATGGAGAATTATATAGAGAAGAAGAAAAATTTGGGACGCATGACTCTCAACAGCTAAGGTTTCAACATGTCTCCTTTTATAGAAGAAAAAATCCTACGGGGCAAAATAGCATGTTTTAAAAATAAGAAAAAACACAGTACATATTTAGGAAATATGCGACCCCATATTTGTTTCCTTACTTTCAAATATTTTGCCCAAAAATGTATCAAAGATTCCATAGAGAAACATGGTCTATGTTTATTAACACGGGACCCTCGTGTTTCTCATACAAACCTCTATACTACACTAAAATTTTCCAACACTTGCATAACCAATACATTATTATGTTGTGCTCAAATACTCAATCAAAAATTACAAATATTGCATGAAACAATGAGATAGGCAAATAACTTATAAGAGAAAACCAAATAATCAGCCGAGACAAATATAATATGGGTCGACGGCTGGTTAAAGAAAAACAGCCCAAATTTACAAGATTATTACAAGACATAAAATCCTAAGTAATAGATGTACAAATAATTCCCATCAGCTAAAATTTATAATAGCTAATCATGGTTACCAAGGGTTGAGTAATCCACATTCCAACTAACCCAAATAATTATGGGTTGGGTGGTAGATTACACAGCCAGCTTAATTCCCATTAGCCAAATGTCCCAGCGAATGCATCACATGGGATTTTATACAATTAATATAACATAATTTCTATAACAACTCCCAGTAGTAGCTACAGCAACCTCTCGATCCATTCCCCATGTTTTGAATTAATTTCCTAAACAATCACACAATAAGAAAAATAATTATAGGTTCAACATAATCTATAACAATTAATAGAATTATTTAAATACAAATTTGGGAGATATATATCATTCCCCTCTTCTTGGAAAGGTTTTGTCTCTGAAACCTGATTAATACCCATAAATGGACTAAGATCAGCAACATTAAAAGAATCACTAACATTTCCAAACTTAGCAGGTAAATCAATGTTGTAAGCATTATCATTAATCCTTTGTAATACAGTAAAAGGTCCATCTCCCCTAGGGTCTAATTTTTATTTTTGAAGGTTTGGAAAATGTTCTTTCCTAAGGTGTACCCAAACTAAATCTCTAGGTTGGAAAACCATTTTCTTTCTTCCTTTATTAGCATTCTCAGCCATTTGTTGGACCTTCTTAGTAATTTTTTGACTCACAGATTCATGCAATCTCTTTATATTAACAGCACGAGATTCGGCATCAAAGTTATGTAATTCAGAATTAGGCAAAGGGCTCAAGTCTAGAGGGGTCAAAGGATTAAAACCATACACAATCTCAAATGGAGTCTTTTTAGTTATAGAATGTAATGTCCTATTATAAGCAAATTCTACCTGAGGCAATACATATTCCCATTGTTTAAGATTCTTTCCAAGGATAGCCCTCAACATATTACCTAATGTCCTATTTACTACCTCTGTTTGTCCACCCATTTGAGGGTGACATGTGGTGGAAAATAATAGTTTAGTTCCCAGTTTACTCCACAAAACCTTCTGATGAAAGCCCAAATACTCTTAGTACCCTTACTAAGAAAAGAGTCAATAATCCTTTAAAAATAATTAATTATCTTTGTATCTTTATTGTGTAGGATAGTCAAGAAAATTGACAAGTTAACCAAGAAAGTGGGGAAAAGGATTCAAGACGGTGCTATCAAGAAACAGGATTTTGTTGTTGAGAAGAAATATTCAAGTTTTAAGATTATTAGCAAAAATAATGGCATTATCGCCCAATTAGCAAAATTCTATTACTATTATTTTTGTTTTGTTTTTATCTTGTACTAAGGGTATTAAGCAGCTAGTCAAGTTGGGACTTTCCTAATCCATCATTAAACCACCTTCAATTACCCCACATCAACCTTAATCTTACCACACCCAAGCCCACCATTCGTCTCAGCTTAAGAGCCCAAGCCCAAACCTCACACGCACTCACCCGGTCAGACGCAGCCTTAAGCCGCTCTTCATATTCGACCCATCAGGTCAAATGCAGCCTCAAGGCCGCTCCCTTAGCTTGACTGAGTCCTTCCTACCTTCGATTGTTCCCTTCCTTTAACTCCGCCTTCTTCGTCGCTCACAATCAATAGAGATTACCCACCATTAATCCACTCTGCCCACTCCTCCTTCTCGACCGTTGCCCATCGTTTGGCTCCCATTAATTCCTGGCTAGTTGATTCCCTATATAAAGCTTCCATCTTGATGTAAAGAAGCACAATTTGCTCGACTAAATTTCAGTTTATGAAATAAAGCTATCTGCTTAACTCTTACAATTTTGTATCATTTATTGTCGGATTCTGGTGACCTTATTATTCTTTGTTTAGAGGATTTAGATCGGGCAGTTCCAATCACCCTAACCCTATCCCTATTTCAGTTGTTTTGCAAATATTGTTTCAATTTTATCAAAATCCATTTGGGGTTCGTCTCAGCTGGTATCAGAGCATCGATCTGCTTCGCTCATCTATGGATTAATGCTTTTAGTGTTCGAAAACTGTTCGGATCTGAGGTGTGTTTAGCGTTGATTTTTTTGTTTAATTTTTTTTCGTTGTTTTCAACATCAAGTTCGTGTCTTTAATACTCTGTCTTTATTTTCTAGTATCAATTTCACCTTTTAAAGTTGTTGTCTTTGATTTCTAAGTATCCCTATTTGAGTCGATTGTGAATCTGCCATGTTGAGTCATAAGTCTGAAAGTTGATGTTTTTCTTCTTTCCAAACAGAACCTCCATTCGCCTGAATTCAATAGTACCCTGTTTGGCTCGTCTGGTGTTGACCTTTGCTAATTTTGTATTTTTATGAAAAAAAAATTCTTCTTTTTTTGTTTTTTCTTTTCCTTTAAAAAAAATCTATTTTTTTTCTTCCTGAATACCCTTTCCCCTAGTGATCCGAACTTGATATCAACATTAATTTGGTATCCAATATTGGGGTAGGCTATCGGGTATTAGGCGCCGATTCGAAATTCTATATCATCTAAGCCACCAGCTCAAAAATCCCGTCCTATCGAAAATTCACGGGCTAAGAGCCCAACATTCTAATCACTCACTGCTTAAAGTAATGCCAATCATTCGTGTGACTATTTAATTTATAAGTAGATTGAGATGAATTCACGAACCGGACATGCATTATTAGAACATGTGTCGGAAGGGTTCGATAGTAACTCAAACCCTATTTCCGTGCGACTACGTATCCTAATAGAAAGACCGGATCAGATCGAACAAATAATTAATAATACAACTGAACCTATCTAGCCCCCCAACCAAACAGACATCCAAGGAACTTCCACCCAAACTAGATGTTTTCTCGTCCGATGGCTCATCAGTCTAAGAACATGCGAGGATGGGACATCGGCCTCACCGAAATCCAAGGTGGTACGATCAGGAGGACCGGAACTTAAATTATATCAAATTAACAATCCCCGGCATTTAGTGGAAAAAACAATCCTGATGCATACTTGGACTGGGAAACGAAAATAGAATTGATTTTTGACTGCTACAATTACTCAAATGAAAAGAAGATTAAACTAGCCATTGTTGAATTCACTGATTATGCCATCAATTGGTGGGATCAGCTTATTACTACTAGGTGCCGAAACCACGAGAGGCCAGTAAGGGATTGAAACGAGTTCAAAGGGTTATTACGACGCAGGTTTTACCTAGCTATTACTATCGAGAACTCTTCCAGAAACTACAAAATCTCGTCCAGGGCTCTAAAAGTGTTGACGAATATTATAAAGAAATGGAAATCGCAATGATTCGGGCCAACATAATAGAAGATTGGGAGGCGACCATGGCTAGGTTCCTTAGTGGGCTTAACAAAGAAATAGCTGATAAACTTGAACTCCAGCACTATGTGGATATCGAGGAAATGGTTAACTTAGCCATCAAATTTGAAAAACAAATCAAAAAAGGTTAGAACCTTTATGCCCCAACCCAACTTCCAATCCGGCCATTCAAAGAATCATACCTGGAAATAGCCTCCTAGAAATAAAGAAAGACCAAGAGTTAAATTCGACAATAAAGTAAACCCTCTTAAGGAAAAGGGTAAGGGACATACAAGTGGTAATTCTAGTAGTGGACATTCAAGAAACATCAAATGCTTCAAGTGCCTGGGGCATGGTCATATTGCATTCGAATGTCCCAATAGAAAGGTGATGGTGGTTCGGCCAATAGGAGAGGTTGAGTCCGAGGATGATGAGCTTGTTGACCACTCCCCTACTCATCTTTACCCCTATGATAGTGACCCTGACCATGATGAGGTATATGCTTCTGAGGGAGAACTGCTCGTCGTACGACGTGCTCTGAACGTACACGCAAAAATTGATGACGATCGAATACAACGTGAAAATATCTTACATACCAGATGTCGAATTAGTGAAAATTTATGTAGTTTGAGTATTGATAGTGGTAGCTGTGTTAACGCCGCAAGTGCTAGCCTAATTGCCAAATTAGGGCTAACGGCCACAAAACACCCTCGACTAGGGATGGCAACGGGGCGGGTCGGTGTAACACCCCCCAAAATTCACTACTGAAAAAATTTGTTAATTAAAATGAAATTAGCGGAAGCAAATTAATAAAACGTGAACTTTGGGAGTATTACCGCCACACTTAGTACCAGACCGGTTCACTCATACCGTTCCAGTACCAAGTGCTAAGGCTAAGAAAAATGAAATACAATTTGAAAGACATTCAACATACATAAATCAAAGTAAATTGCAAGAAATTCAACATACTTAAATCAGAGTAGTACATCAAATCGTTTACAGGAATAAAATCCACCAATGGTGGTTAAAGGAACAACATAACATCCAAAACCCAAGAATTTAAATGAAGAAAGAGGAAAAACCTAATGGTACCGGATAATTCCTTACTCCCTTTCCCGCTGCCCACTTGGATAGCACCTGAAAGACCTACAAGGGCACTGCCCATTGAATAGGTAGGGGGCCCACAAAGAGAATCCCTTCAGTACTACCGTACTGAGTAACCCTTTAATACCACACTTAAAGGCATGCCCACAATGCAACACATAGTGTAACTATATACATATGAAAACAGAGGTGCATACATAACAATCACACATAACACAAGCTATAATTCGATCGATACTTTTGGGCCTTAAGCCAAGTCATAGTGTAAAATCAATACTTTCGGGCCTTAAGCCATTATTCCATCATCATTCAATCAATATCATACTTTATATCCATGTGAGTGCGAGAACCCCACTATTATAGTCGGTGGACCGGAAAGTAGACGCACAGGGCAGAATGCCTCTGACCACTATTATTTGCTGGTGGACCGGTCTGGCCCCGAGTCACATGGTGTTCCACTATAAGTGATTAGTATTTTTCCATAACTTTATTCATATACAATACTGGTTTTATTGAGCTCGGGTCCCCCACTATTATTGCCGGTGGACCGGAATATATATAAAATCATCATCTAGGGCACAATGCTCCTGGCCACTATTATAACCGGTGGACCGGGATATATAAAGAATCATCATACAGGGCACAACGCTCCTGTCCACTATTATAACCGGTGGACCGGGATATATAAAGAATCATCATCCAGGGCACAACGCTCCTGGCCACTATTATAACCGGTGGATCGATACTCAATATCATAATCATCTGGGCCCGGCTCATTAATATTCCACTTTCAATAATAGTATCTTTCCTTTCTTTAATCAGCACATCAATCATAATTATTTGCCTCCAACGGGAGATTAATAACCCGAGACACAAAGGTACACCGGTTGTACCGGTGCATATCAGCTACTCAGTACCCTTCAACCACGAACCCAAAGACACAAAGGTACCCTGGTCGTACTGGTGCATAAAGCTAACTCAGTACCCTACCGACAAGGACACCTAATCCATAAGTATGCATACCCCCTAACTAGGTCCGTAGAGCTAGAAAGAGTAAGATATAGGGCCTGACTGGGGCACAAAGGCACACCAGCAAATACCAGAATAATCGTGGACTAACCCACGTCCTTAGGGTAGCGACCCCTAAGGAGTCACCATTCCCGATCTCGAGGTCTTTCACTTTAAGTAATAGTATCTTAATTAAAGTGATCATGAAAAGCACAATAATCAGTTACTTATTCTTTTTCAATCGTTCTGATATCATTAATCGTTTCTTATTCAGAGGATTATCTAGGATATCACAGAGAAAACCATTAAGGCCATACTAATTATCAAATACTCTTACTTGGCTAATCAGCATTATTTGAATCATATTATAATGTTCCACAATCTCAAAGACATATTAGGTACAAATTACTCAATTTCCCTTTACTTATATAATTGTTAAGTATCCATTCCTTACTCGCCAATTACCATATTACCCTTTAGGTTACATAATTACCAAATTACCCCTTATACGGCTTAGGTTACCAAGTTATCCCCTAAACTTTTTAAATCACCATTCACTCCTCATAATTGCTACACTTATCATATTTCCCATTTGGTTGGTTAGATTACCAAATCGCCCTTCTCCTTTGTTATAATTACTAAATTGCCCTTGAGTTGGGTAAATTACTAAATTACCCTCCTTCATTATCATGATTACTATTTTGCCCCTTTAATTGGTTAAATAATTATCACTTTATCCTTTAATTGGCTAAGTCACCAAATTGCCCCTGTAGTTGGATAAATTACCAAATTGCCCTTTTCCTTTATTATAATTACCATTTTACCCCTCTCAATTATTTTAATTGTCATTTTACCCTTTTTAATTATCATAAATCCCAAATTACCCTTCTTCATAATTACCAATATTAATTTACCCTTCTTCATAATCATAATTATTAATTTGCCCTTCTCCATATTAATAATTACTATATTACCCTTCTCCATTATTAAAATTACCATAATGTCCTTTAATTAGTTAATTTACCAAATTACCCTTCTCTAGTATCATACTTATCCAATTGCCCTTCTACAATCATAATTTAATTACTAAATTATCTTTCGTCGTTATCATAATTACCAAGTTACCCCTTACTCCCAAGTTTACCATAATATCCTTTTATTTACAAAATTACCCTTCTACCCCTTACTCTCAAATTACTATACTATCCTTTTATTTACAAAATTACCACAATACCCCTTCTTCTTATAAAATTTCCATGACACCCCTTTTACTTTACAATTTACTATTTTACCCTTTTACATCAAAAATTACTATTTTTATTCTTCCTTACAAAATTACCGTTTTGCCCTTCTTTCCCAAAATTACCATGTTACCCCTTACTTATAAATTACCATTTCTCCATTCACTTATACAATTACCATATTACCCCTTACTTATGAAATTACTGTTTTGCCCCTCTACTTCCAGAATTTACCATAATGCCCATTTACTTGAAAAATTACCATAATGCCCTCCTTCATCCAAAATTACTATTTTACCCCCTACTTCCAAGATTACCATTCTTACCACTTACCTATAAAATTACTATATTCACCTTAGAATCCAAAAGTACCGCTTTACCCTTTTCTCCAAAAATTAACATAATACCCCTTTACTTATAAAATTATCAATTGGCCATTTAATCATAAAATTACCATATTATTCTTTTATCTCAAAAATTACCATAATACCCTTCTTTCTCACAACTTACCGTTTTATCCATTTACTTATAAAATTATCATTCCACCCCTTTCTTTTGAAATTACCAAAATACCCTTTTTGCTTACAAAATTACCAAAATACCCTTTTTGCTTATAAACTTTCCACTCAACCCCTTTATTCACCATTTTTATGAATTTACTAACACTACATAAAATAATGATACTAGTACTTTATTCTTATCATCTAAGTCCACCAACTTGTCATTACTCAACATAATACTCATTAGCAACTACATACATTAGATCACATACTTCATAAGCATAATTACTAAAATACCCTTAGACAATAATATTGCTCATGCATTAGCAACATAATACATCATAAACAAGCATTTAATATTTCCATAAATAATCAACCTCTTCCTTAATTATCATACATACACATGGTACAAAGGCTATCATGCTTTTCCTTTTTCTTTCAATCAATATAAACAACCATTTATATATATCATGCTAGGCGCACAAAACATGCATAAAATCATACTAAATCCCTAATGTGCTAGCATACGTTTTTTCATGTATTTAAGGGAGGATTAACGGTTACCTTAATCCCGCAAAATATAAAATCTTACAGGTACCCCGGTTAAAGACTCAAGCTTTATTAGCAACTCAACACCTAAAAATAATATTAATCATTATTAGGTTAGAAGTAAGAAATTAAAGGGTAAAACTTTATAAAACAAAACTATTTAATAATAATACACTTTAATTAAATATGAATATACCTCAAAGTTTAACCAAATAAATTTCAAAATAAAGGGGAGCTCACGCTGCATGAGCAGCATGAATCTCATGCAAAATGAGGGGGAGAAAAGGGCTCAAAGAGGGTGAAGGAAGAAAAATAATCCATTTTTGGGTTGGGGTCTTTGGGCTAGAAAAGAAGGTAGTTAGGGGAGGTTCTAAGGCAAGGGAATGGTGCAGAAGTGAAGAGGGGGTGTAGGTGGAGGCTAAGGGTGGTTTCATGGCGATATAGGGTGGCAGAGACGGCGGCGGCAAGGCGGCGAAGTTGGCTGTCGAGATGGGTCGAGGTGGAGGGGTTGTGAAGGAAGAAAAAGGAGAGGGAAAAATGGAGGGGTTCAATGGCTGTTTTCGGCCAACTGATGCATAGCGGTTGTAGAGGGGGTTGCAGGGTGTCGAACGGTGGGTTGGGTGGCGGCAGAGGTGGCCGAACGGCGGCGGAAGTGGCGGTTGCAGGTGGCTCGGCGGTAAGGGGAAAATGGGGAGAAAAAGAAAAGGGGTGGAGAAGGGAGGAAGTGAAGGGCTCGAGGGGTGGCGTGATGGTGCAGGGTAGTAGGGGTGGTGGCAGGAGGAGGCGCAGGGGTTGGTTTCGGTGGTTGGAAGTGGCGGTGGGGCGGCGGTGATAAAAAACCGGGGAAGAAATGGAGGGAGAAGGAAGGAGAGAAGAGGGAGCTCAAGGGAAGGAGAAGGGCTCGAAAATGAGGGAATGAAGGGTTGGTGAGGGTGAGAAAAAGAAGAGGGAGAAGAGAGGGGCAAGGGCTCGCCGGCGAGAGGACGACGGGTGGCAGTTGGTGGGCGGTTGGCAGGGGAAGAGAGGGAAGAAAGAAAGGGAGAGGGTCATGCGGGGTGTGATACAGTAGTGGTTTGGCTCGAAATAGAAAAGAAAAGGACGGGGTAGAGAGATGGAGTAGCAGGGGGCAAGTGCGGTGGCAGGCGGTAGCAGTTGCAAGCCGCCGGACGCTCGACAATGGCAAAAATGAGAGTCGGGCGTGGGAGAAGAAAAGAGGAGAAGAAGAGAGCTGGCGGGCGGCTGGATTGGCGCAGGAAAAGAAGGGGAGCCGGCTAGTCCAGGGGAAAAAAATAACGGGGCGTTGGGATGTGCTCGGCGGCGCGCTAGGGAGAGGAGGGGAGGAAGCCCGCGCGAGAGAGGGGAGATGGGCCAGTGGCCTAGTGCGCAGGGGAGGAGAAGGGTTGGTCAGGCCGGGCGGCCCAAGGGAGGGGAAGAGGAAAAAAGAAAAAAAGATTAAAAAAGGAAAAGGGGTTAAAGAGGATAGGAATGGTAATTAAAAATTAAAAGAGGATTAAATTAAATTAATTTGGAAGATAAATATTAAAAGAAGGGAAATGGAAAAATAGGAAAATTAAATTAAATTAATTTATAAATCATAAAATGTAATATTCTTGATAAATTATTTAATTTGATAATTTAATAATCTAATATATTAGTTTAAAAAGGATAAAGTTGGTAAAATATTAGTTTGGAAAATTATTTAAATAAAATAATATGATAAATAGAAGAATATTTATTTTTAAATTATTAAATACTCTTATCCAAACTTACATACTCTAAAATAAATAATTTTAAAAGAAAATATTATTTCAGATAAAAGTTATTTATTAAAATATAGGTTTTCAAAATTTTTGGGGGATTACATCACTACCCCCTTAAAGAAAAACTTTGTCCCTGAAGTTTGGGTCTTAGCACTAGGGTTACAAAAAGGGATCCTAAGTTACTTGGGTAACTACTCCCTTAAAGAGAAACTTACCTAACTAAGGAAAAACAACTACACACAGAATTAATAATACAAGTAATCACACAGGACCCGACGAACAGCTTGAAGAGGCTACATCATGGTCGGTCACTTGCTCATCGTCTTCGGTTAACGAGGCTGAACGGGTTACTCCAAGCACTTGATTATGTCGATTCGATGTTTGCCCTAGCCTCTGGATTCTTTCACGGGGCGCACTGTAGCATTCGAAGCTTCTATGCCTAAGTTATCCACAGTCATGGCACTAAATCGACTTTCCCGTGCAATCCTTGCCTGGATGATCTCTTCTGTAACGACGACTATGGTAATGTTAGGTTGATCTCTTGCTAGCCTTACCACTAGGGGTACCCTGATTCTTCTTATGCTGAGCTTTAGTTCGGAGTTGAGGATGGTCCCGCAAAACCTTGCTTCTGGGGCGATGACTCTTTTCTTCGGTCTCGGTCTCTTCGTTCTTCCTCTTGCCTAGGATGGAGGCTTGTTCTTGGATCAAGGCATCGGTGTTACATGCCCGCTCATACACCATACTCAGGTCGTGGAAAATGTCAGAGCCCATCATGCTTCGGATGTTGAATCGAAGTCCTTGCTCGAATTGAAAGACCACTGTAGCCTTGCTAGCTGCTATCCTAGGGGAAAACTTCAGCAACTCAGTGAATCGCGCATAGTACTCTTGGACCGATAGGTTTCCTTGTGTCAGGTCCATAAATTCCTTGATTTTGGCCCTTTTGAGACTTTCTGTGTAAAAACTTCTATGGATGGCGGCCTTGAAGTCTTCCCAAGTTATTGGTCTTCCTCTTTGAGTTCGAAGGTCTTCCCACCAAGTATCTGCTAGTCCTCGAAGGAAGTACGCCACGATGTTTGTTCTTCATTCCTCAGGACAGTTAAGTGCCTCGAAAGTCCTATCGAAATCTCGTACCCAACTTTCTAAGACCACGGGATCTTCTTTTCCATCGTAGGTTGGAGGTCGATGACATGAAACCCTATTGAGCCAATCCTCTCCAATACCCATTGGAGGCAAAGCGGTTTGAGATTGTGTTAGCGGGGAACGCTAAGCTAATCCCATGAGCACCTCGAATGCTCTCTCTAAATTATTGATCTATTCCTCTCGGTCCATGTCGAGTTAGCTGTAAAACAAAAGTTTGTTAGGGAAGGTGCTATTTTCTCAAGCTAGGTGATCTAAACCTAGGTCACTTAATCTACCCATACCCAACTCTCAGGACTAATCCGGTTTATGGAAACCAAAAGAGAGAATTTAGAGAAAAACTCTAGAAGAATCGTTTAACCTTCAAAACTTCTATGAAATATTTTGATACTTACTTATATAATCAACTCAAAATATTTAAAAATCGAAGAAGGTTTTCAGAAAATACCTGATACCAACTTGTGGTACCAGTAAAAGAAGAATGGAGGTGTGGTCAAACATGCTTCAAAATCGAATACAAATTTCAAAATTCAAATTTATTTCCAAAAACGAGCGTGGCCAAAGGACCAACCACTCTGATACCAACCTGTGGTATCAGCTTAAAAAGGTTAAAATTGAGAGCATGGTCAAAACCAGCTATGATACCAACATGTGGTATCAGCTTAAAAAGACTAAAACTAAGAGCGTGGTCGAAACCATCTCTTATACCAACTTGTAACACCCCCAAAATTCACTACTGAAAAATTTCATTAAATAAAAGGAAATTAGCGGAAGCAAATGAATATAACGTGAAATTTGGGAGTATTACCGCCACACTTAGTACCAGACCGGTTCACTCATACCGTTACAGTACCAAGTGCTAAGGCTAAGAAAAATGAAATACAATTTGAAAGACATTCAACATACATAAACCAGAGTAAATTGCAAGAAATTCAACATACTTAAATCAGAGTAGCGCATCAAATCGTTTACAGGAATAAAATCCACCAATGGTGGTTAAAGTAACAACATAATATCCAAAACCCAGGAATTTAAATGAAGAAAGAAGAAAAACCTAATGGTACCGGATAATTTCTTACTCCCTTTCCCGTTGCCCACTTAGATAGCACCTGAAAGACCTGCAAGGGCACTGCCCATTGAATAGGCAGGGGCCCCACAAAGAGAATCCCTTCAGTACTACCGTATTGAGTAACCCTTTAATACCACACTTAAAGGCATGCCCGCAATGCAACACATAGTGTAACTATATACATATGAAAACAGAGGTGCATACATAACAATCACACATAACACAAGCTATAATTCACGATCGATACTTTTGGGCCTTAAGCCAAGTCATAGTGTAAAATCAATACTTTCGGGCCTTAAGCCATTATTCCATAATCATTCAATCAATATCATACTTTATATCCATGTGAGTGCGAGAACCCCACTATTATAGTCGGTGGACCGGAAAGTAGACGCACAGGGCAGAATGCCTCTAACCACTATTATTTGCTGGTGGACCGGTCTGGCCCCGAGTCACATGGTGTTCCACTATAAGTGATTAGTATTTTTCCATAACTTTATTCACATACAATACTGGTTTTATTCACATACAATGCCCTCCTTCATCCATAATTACTATTTTACACCTACTTCCAAGATTACCATTCCTACCACTTACCTATAAAATTACTATATTCCCCTTTGACTCCAAAATTACCGCTTTACCCTTTTCTCCAAAAATTACCATAATACCCCTTTACTTATAAAATTATCATTTGGCCATTTAATCATAAAATTACCATATTATTCTTTTATCTCAAAAATTACCATAATACCCTTCTTTCTCACAACTTACCGTTTTATCCATTTACTTATAAAATTATCATTCCACCCCTTTCTTTTGAAATTACCAAAATACCCTTTTTGCTTACAAAATTACCAAAATACCCTTTTTGCTTATAAACTTTCCACTCAACCCCTTTATTCACCATTTTTATGAATTTACTAACACTACATAAAATAATGATAGTAGTACTTCATTCTTATCTTCTAAGTCCACCAACTTGTCATTACTCAACATAATACTCATTAGCAACTACATTCATTAGATCACATACTTTATAAGCATAATTACTAAAATACCCTTAGACAATAATATTGCTCATGCATTAGTAACATAATACATCATAAACAAGCATTTAATATTTCCATCAATAATCAACCTCTTCCTTAATTATCATACCTACACATGGTACAAAGGCTATCATAATTTTCCTTTTTCTTTCAATCGATATAAACAACCATTTATATATATCATGCTAGGCGCACAAAACATGCATAAAATCATACTAAATCCCTAATGTGCTAGCATACGTTTTTTCATGTATTTAAGGGAGGATTAACGGTTACCTTAATCCCGCAAAATATAAAATCTTACCGATACCCCGGTTAAAGACTCAAGCTTTATTAGCAACTCAACACCTAAAAATAATATTAATCATTATTAGGTTAGAAGTAAGAAATTAAAGGGTAAAACTTTATAAAACAAATCTATTTAATAATAATACACTTTAATTAAATATGAATATACCTCAAAGTTTAACCAAATAAATTTCAAAATAAGGGGAGCTCACGCTGCATGAGCAGCGTGAATCTCATGCAAAATGAGGGGGAGAAAAGGGCTCAAAGAGGGTGAAGGGAGAAAAATAATCCATTTTTGGGTTGGGGTCTTTGGGCTAGAAAAAAAGGTATTTAGGGGAGGTTCTAAGGCAAGGGAATGGTGCAGAAGTGAAGAGGGGGTGTAGGTGGAGGCTAAGGGTGGTTTCATGGCGGTATAGGGCGGCAGAGACGACGACGGCAAGGCGGCGAAGTTGGCTGTCGAGATGGGTCGAGGTGGAGGGGTTGTGAAGGAAGGAAAAGGAGAGGGAAAATGGAGGGGTTCAAGGGCTGTTTTCGGCCAACTGATGCATAGAGGTTGTAGAGGGGGTTGCAGGGTGTCGAACGGTGGGTTGGGTGGCGGCAGAGGTGGCCGAACAGCGGCGGAAGTGGGGTTGCAGGTGGCTCGGCGGTAAGGGGAAAATGGGGAGAAAAAGAAAAGGGGTGGAGAAGGGAGGAAGTGTAGGGCTCGAGGGGTGGCGTGATGGTGCAGGGCAGTAGGGGTGGTGGTGGCAGGAGGCGGCGCAGGGGTTGGTTTCGGTGGTTGGAAGCGGCGGTGATAAAAAAACGGGGAAGAAATGGAGGGAGAAGGAAGGAGAGAAGAGGGAGCTCGGGGGAAGGAGAAGGGCTCAAAAATGAGGGAATGAAGGGTTGGTGAGGATGAGAAAAAGAAGAGGGAGAAGAGAGGGGCAGGGGGGCTGGCGGCGGACGAGAGGACGACGGGTGGCAGGTGGTGGTGCGGTGTGTTGGCAGGGGAAGAGAGGGAAGAAAGAAAGGGAGAGGGGCATGCGGGGGGTGTGATACAGGGGTGGTTTGGCTCGAAATAGAAAAGAAAAGGACGGGGTAGAGAGATGGAGTAGCAGGGGGCAGGTGCCGGTGGCAGGCGGCGGCAGTTGCAGGAGGCCGGACGCTCGAATGGTAGAAATGAGAGTCGGGTGTGGGAGAAGAAGAGAGCTGGCGGGCGGCTGGACCGTCGTAGGAAAAGAAGGGGAGTCGGCCGGTCTAGGGGAAAAAAATAAAGGGGCGTTGGGCTGTGCTGGGCAGCGCACGAGGGAGAGGAGGGGAGGATGCCCGCGCGAGAGAGGGGAGATGGGCCAGTGGCCAGTGCGCAAGGGAGGGGAAGGGTTGGTCAGGCCGGGCGGCCCAAGGGAGGGGTAAAAGGGAAAAAAAGAGAAGAAAAGGAAAAAGGGTAAAAGAAGGGAAATGGAAAAATAGGAAAAATAAATTAAATTAATTTATAAATCATAAAATGTAATAGTCTTGATAAATTATTTAATTTAATAATTTAATAATCTAATATGTTAGTTTAAAAAGGATAAAGTTGGTAAAATATTAGTTTGGAAAATTATTTAAATAAAATAATATGATAAATAGAAGAATATTTATTTTTAACTTATTAAATACTCTTATCCAAACTTACATGATCTAAAATCCATAAAATAATTAAAATAAATAATTTTAAAAGCAAATATTATTTCAGATAAAAGTTATTTATTAAAATATAGGTTTTCAAAATTTTAGGGGGATTACGGTCGGGGACGGGGACCCCATCGCCATCCCCGAACCCGATAAGGAAAATAATCCTCGAACTCGACCTGATCCCCGATTTATTTTCCATCTCCGATTTATTCCTCGTTCTTAAAACCTGACCCGATCCTCAAAACCCAACTTTATCCCCGATCCTCAAACTATTTTTTTATATTATATTTTTAATTTATATTCTATCAAAATATTATATTATATATATATATATAAATATATATATATATAAAAATTTCGAGGCAGGTTCAGGGATGGGGACCCCAAACCCGTCCCCAAAAAAATCCCCATTAAGAACCCTCGAACCCGATCCCCGAATTCTTTTCCCGAATACGAACCCGAACAGGGAATCCCCGACGGGGCCCGAACCCACGGGGAAAATTGCGATCCCTACCCTCGACCCTACAAACTACAATGGCTCAATGACACCGATGAGGTAAAGGTCCACAAGCATGTATTACTTGAAATCCAAATTGGGAAATATACGGATGATGTATTATGTGATGTCAATCCCATGTAGGCTAGTCACGTTTTACTTGGGAGACCATGGCAGTTTGACAGGAAAGTAACTCATGACGAGTATAAAAATAGCTACTCTCTTGTCAAGGATGACAAAAAGATTACTCTAATGCCACTATCACCCAAGCAAGTCCATGATGATCAACTCAAGCTTCAAGCCGAATTCAAAAGCATGAGGGAGGAGATAAACAAGACCTCGAAACCCAACACGGATGCCCAGAATAAACCACTACGTAACTTCTTCGCCTGAAAAAGGGACATCGCTTATGCCTTCTCCGCTAAGTTACCCATCTATATGCTCATGCGTAAGGAGTGTTATCATAGTGACTTCACCTTGCTTGATTCTATACCTGATAATGTGCGCTCCTTACTTAGTGAGTACTTTGAGCTCTTTCCCGAAGAAATTCCAAAAGGGTTACCTACAGTTAGAGGGATCGAGCATCAGATTGATTTCATACCTGGAGCTTCCATTCCCAATAAACCTACATATCGAGCTAATCCTGAGGAAGTAAAAGAACTAAAGAAACAGGTAATTGATCTACTTGAAAAGGGGTACATTCGAGAGCCCATGAGTCCTTGTGATGTACCTGTGTTACTGGTTCCAAAAAAGGATGGAAGTTGGTGTATGTGTATTAACAGTAGGGTTGTTAATAAAATTACCGTCAAATACCGATACCCCATCCCTCGGCTAGATGAAATGCTTGACCAACTACATGGGTCTGTCATATTTTCAAATTTTGATTTAAAAAGTGGATACTATCTGTTCGCATGAAGGTTGGCGATGAATGGAAAATGGCATTTAAAACCAACTTTGGGCTCTATGAATGGCTAGTGATGCCCTTCGGCCTGTCTAATGCACCTAGTACTTTCATGCAACTAATGAAGTATGTGCTCAGACACTTTATTGGTAAATTCATCATCGTATAATTTGACGACATCCTTATATATAGCAAGTCTTATAAAGAGCACCTTGATCATCTACGATCTGTTCTTGATGTGTTTAAGATCGAGAAATTATATGCCAACCGCTCCAAGAGCATATTATGTTTAGAAAGTGTTGTGTTTCTTGGATTTGAGATAGGCAAGGATGGAATATCCGTTGACAATGAAAAAGTAAGAACCATACGAGACTGGCTCGTGCCCCAGTCTATTACAGAAGTAAGAAGCTTACATGGCTTATGTAGCTTCTACCAGAGATTTGTGCGTAACTTCAACACTATAGCCGCTCCCCTCACCTCTGTTATAAAAAAGGAAGTCGGGTTTAAATGGGGGGGGAGAACAGCAATATGCCTTTGACTTATTAAAAGAAAAGCTGACTAATGCCCCCATATTATCACTACCTTATTTCGATAAAGCTTTTGAAATTGACTGTGACGCATCAGAAATAGGTATTGAGGTTGTCTTATCTCAAGAAGGAAAACCTATTGCCTATTTTAGTGAAAAATTAAGCAGTGTTACCCTTAATTACTCCACCTACGAAAAAGAATTATTTGCCCTAATTAGGGCTTTGGAGACTTGGCAACACTACCTATGGTCCAAGGATTTCAGCATTCATTCTGACCACCAAGCACTCAAATACATAAAATCTCAGCATAAGCTAAATCGGAGACAAGCCAAGTGGATTGAATTCCTTGAATCCTTTCCATATATGGTTCAGTACAAAAAAGGTGGTGATAATATTGTTGTTGATGCCCTAAGCCGGAGGTGTACATTGTTTGCTACCTTGGATGCTCATTTATTAGGGTATACCTATATTAAGAATTTATATGCAACTGATGATGGCTTTTCTAAATTGTTCAAAACCAGCAAAAATACCACCGTCGGAAAATACTATCTTCATAAAGGCTTACTTTTTTATGACAATATATTATGCATACCTAGATGTTCTATGCGTGAATTGCTTGTATAGGAAGCCCATAGTGGAGGTCTAATGGGCCACTTTGGCCATCTCAAGACTTTAAGTATCATCAAAGAGCATTTCTATTGACCTCACCTAAAACGAGATGTGCAAAGATTTTGTGATCGGTGTGTGACTTGTAAACATGCTAAATCCACTTCTAATCCACATGGATTATACACACCTCTCCCCGTTCCCAAACAACCTTGGGTTGACATTTCCATGGATTTTGTACTTGGACTACCCAGGTCCAACAGAGGGAAAGATAGCATCATGGTAGTTGTCGACCGATTCTCCAAAATGGCACATTTTATTGCTTGCCACCGTACTAATGATGCTACCACAATAGCTTATTATTTCTTCCAAAATATTGTATGCTTGCATGGTGTGCCACGTACCATCGTATCCGACAGGGATGTCAAATTTCTCAGCCACTTCTGGTGGGTCTTATGGGGAAAATTAGGGACAAAGTTACTATTTTCTACTACATACCATCCCCAAACTGTCGGTCAAACCAAAATGGTAAATCGCACTCTTGGTAACATGCTTCGAGCTATCCTAGATAATAACATTAAGCATTGGGAATCCCACCTACCACATGTGGAGTTCGCATACAATCGGACCATCCACTCCACCACCAAGAAGACTCCATTTGAAATTGTCTACGGGTTTAACCCTCTTTCACCACTTGATCTTATTCCTTTACCAATAACCAATTATACTAACTTTGATGCAAAAAGTAGGGCGCAATCCATAAGATCATTACACGAGTAAGTGGAGAAACAAATAAACCAATGCAATCATTAGATAGCAAGCGCAGCAAACAAACACCGCAAAAATATTATATTCACTCCAAGAGATCTTGTGTGGGTCCATTTACGAAAAGAAAGGTTTCCTACCCAAAGGAAATCCAAACTCGCACATAGAGGCGACGGTCCCTTTACTATCTTGGAACGCATTAATGATAATGCTTACAAGATCGATCTTCCAGAAAAATATGGCAATATAAGTGATACTTTTAATGTTTCTGACCTATCCCCCTTTTATGATGCATGTTGGGTTTCGGTGACGAAACCTTTTCAAGAAGGGGAGGATGATGAAAGCCCAAATACTCTTAGTACCCTTACTAAGAAAAGCGTCAATAATCCTTTAAAAATAATTAATTATCTTTGTATCTTTATTTTGCAGGATAATCAAGAAAATTGACAATTTAACCAAGAAAGTAGGGAAAAGGATTCAAGACGGTGCTATCAAGAAACGGGATTCTGTTGCTGAGAAGAAATATTCAAGTTTTAAGATTATTAGCAAAAATAATGGCATTATCACCCAATTAGCAAAACTCTATTATTATTATTATTATTATTATTATTATTATTATTATTATTATTATTATTATTATTATTATTATTGTTGTTGTTGTTGTTGTTGTTGTTGTTGTTGTTGTTGTTGTTGTTGTTGTTGTTGTTGTTGTTGTTGTTTTGTTTTTATCTTGTAAGAAGGGTATTAAGCAGCTAGTCAAGTTAGGACTTGCCTAATCCATCATTAAACCACCTTCAATTCTCCCACATCAACCTTAATCTTACCATACCCAAACCCACCATTTGTCTCAGCTTAAGAGCCCAAGCCCAAACCTCACACACACTCACCCGGTCAGACGCAGCCTTAAACCGCTCTTCATATTCGACCCATCAGGTCAAACGCGGCCTCAAGGCCGCTCCCTCAGCTTGACCGAGTCCTTCCTAACTTCGATTGTTCCCTTCCTCTAACTCCGCCTTCTTCGTCGCTCACCATCAATGGAGATTACCCACTTTAATCCACTCTGCCAACTCCTCCTTCTCGATCATTGCCCAACGTTCGGCTTCCATTAATTCCTGGCTAGTTGATGCCCTATATAAAGCTTCCATCTTGATGTAAAGAAGCACAACTTGCTCGACTAAATTTTAGTTTATGAAATAAAGCTATATGCTTAACTCTTACGATTTTGTATTGTTTATTGTCAGATTTCGGCGACCTTATTATTCTCTGTTTAGAGGATTTAGATTAGGCAGTCCCAATCACCCAAACCCTATCCCTGTTTCGATTGTTTTACAATTATTGTTTCAATTTTATCAAACTCCATTTGGGATTCATCTAACCTTCCAAAAATGACTCAGAAATTTAACATCTCTATCTGATACTATTGTTTTAGGTATTCCATGCAACTTAACTATATGAGAAAAAAAACAACTTAGCCACAGTATCATTTGTTTTATTGCAAGGTATAAAATGAGCCATCTTACTAAACCTATCCACTACAACCATTATTGAATCTTTAGCCCTATTAGTCCTAGATAAGCCTAAAATGAAATCTAAGGAAACATCAGTCCAAGGCTGATTAGGAATAGGTAATGGAGTGTATAACCCAGAAGCTTTTGATGTGGACTTAGCCTATCTACAAGCTATACAATTAACACAATATTTCAATACATCCTTTTTCATATGAGGCCTGTAGAAATGATCAATTAGTATATCTAAAGTCTTTTGAAATCCTAAGTGTGCCATTAGTCCACCATTATAAGCTTCTTGAATTAATAGTCCCTTATATGAACACTCAGGAATACATAACCTATTTTCTCTAAACAACTAACCTTCAGATATATAGTATTTTCCTTGTGTAGCAGTTTCACAATTTTTATAAATTTCCTTAAAGTCATGATCCTCCAAATATAAAAGCTTGATGCAAGAAAAACCCAATAAAGTGGTGTCTACAGCATTTAACAAAGCATGCATCCTAGATAAAGCATCTGCAACTACATTATCACCTCCCTTCTTATATTTAATTATGTAAGGAAAAATTTCAATAAAATCAATCCACCTACCCTATCTTCTATTTAATTTTGACTGGCTTTTTAAATATTTGATAGCTTCCTGATCAGTGTTTATAACAAATTCTCTAGGCCATAAATAATGTTGCCCAAGCTTCTAAGGCTCTTACTAAAGCAAATAATTCATTTTCATAAGTAGAGTAATTTAAAGTACTACCATTTAATTTTTCACTAAAATAAGCTATAGGTTTACCTTCTTGAGAAAGTAAAGTCCCTATTCCCAACCCTGAAGCATCACAGTCTAATTCAAATATCTTTTCAAAATCGGAAAGGGTTAATACAGGTGCTTGGGTTAATTTATCTTTAAGAGTTTCAAAAGATTTTTGTTGTTCTAAACCCCACTTAAATCCATTTTCTTTTTTTGTTATTGATGTTAAGGGAGTAGCTATGGTACTAAAATTTCTAACAAATCTTCTTTAAAATGAACACAAACCATGGAAACTCCTTACTTCAATCATAGTCTTAGGTACCGGCCACTCTTGAATAGCCTTAATCTTTTCTTTATCCACAGATATACCATCCTTACCCACAAAAAATCCAAGGAATACTACACTTTCTAAACAAAATCTAGACTTAGCTAAATTGGCATACAATTGTTCTGCTTTAAACACATCTAAAATGATTCTTAAATGTTTCAAATGTTCTTCTAAATACTTGCTATAAATAAGTAAGTCATCAAAATAAACAACCACAAATTTCCCAATAAAATTTCTAAGAACATGGTTCATAAGTCTCATGAAAGTAATGGGAGCATTGGATAATCCAAAAGGCATTACTAACCATTCATATAACCCAAAGTTAGTTTTGAAGGTTGTCTTCCATTCATCTCCTAGTTTCATTCTAATTTGGTGGTATCCACTTTTTAAATCTATTTTTGAAAAAATTACAGCACCATGTAGAAGGTCTAACATCTCATCTAGCCTAGGTATAGGGTGTCTATACTTAATAGTTATTTTGTTTACTACTCTACTATCTATGCACATTCTCCAACTTCCATCTTTCTTAAGCACTAATAATACTAGAACTACACATGGATTCATTGATTCCTTAATATAGCCTTTACTTAATAATTCAAAAACCTGCCTCTTTAATTCCTTTAGCTCTTTAGGATTAGCCCTATAAGTAGGTATTTTTGGTATAACAGCTCTTGGTACAAAATATATTTGATGTTCTATCCCTCTTAATGGAGGTGATCCATAGGGTATGTCCTCAGGAAACAATTCACTATATTCTTCTAATAAATGCCTTACATCAGTAGGTACTTCCTCACTTAAATTTAATTAACATTCATAGCACTCCTAAAACATTTTTGATTTCATTGCTTTTCCTTCTCCTTAAATGCTTTTCCCTTACCTAATCCACTCTTAGCATAAAACCCAGATTGTCCCTTTAACTTCCTTTAACTATATCCCATTTCAAATATATTTTAATTATACCTTAAAATCAGAATTTATTTATTGATCAAAAAGATTTCATTTTGGAGTCATAGGTGCTAAGAAATTATCTATCTTATTTAGTGTACCACATCTAACACATATCATTCATAAACACTCCCAATATATTACCAAGGTCTACAATAATAATAAAATGGGAACAATATCACTCATGATAATAGCATCTCATACACACCTAACTTTAATTTACTAAAACTTCCTGACTAACTTCATCCCACTAACAGTTTACACTGTATTCACACACTTAAGTCCTATAGTGTTTTCATTCAATAAGAGTCTACTAGCATTAAGCACTACACACTTCTCTATAAAGCACTAAATTTTATATAAATATCACTATTATGGTGTTAGTATTATCTTATCTCTCAATCATTGCATATTATAGCAGGTAATATTATTTATCTCTCTATCTTCATTCACTCATTAAATTATTTATATTTATTTTAGTTTATTATTTTAATTCTTATTTATTAGTTTTTCTTCTTATAGTTAGTCCCCATCAAGTTAGTCTCCCTCGATTTGATTCCTCCTTATATCTCTAATTTCTAATTATGTTCCTCTTATTCAGGCCTTCAGAAGCTATGTGTCCTAATCCCACACACTTAAAGCATTTGATATCTCTAGTTCTGTTTGTACCACTAGTAGGATTAGCTGTTATATTTCTCCCCTTCTCAGTCTTGTTTCCTACTTTAACTTCATTATTCCTACTTCTAGGTTCAAACCTCCCATTATTCTTCCAATTTCCAGAATTAGTTCCTCCAAAATTCCTTTTTAGTGTACTCCTAATCCCAATTCTAGGTGGTTTATACTGCCTAGTTCTCCTTATCTGACTCTCTATCTTTGGTAGTTATGTTAACCATTTCACTTAACGTTCCACAAGGATATAATTCTACCTTATTAGCTATCTCAGAGTTTAATCCACTTAAGAATCTAGCCATTGTAGCATCCTCATCCTCAACAATTCTTGTTTTAATCACCCAAGACTTCTAGTTCCTTAAAGTATTCATCTATAGACCTGTTTCCATGATTCAATGTCTGTAACTTCTTATGTAATTCCCTATAATAGCAACTTGGAACAAACCTTTTCCTCATTAGAATCTTAAATTCATCCCGTGTTTGTATAGGTGGTTCTCCACTCCTACGCCTAGTTAAGACAAGATTGTGATACCAAGAAGATGCATATTCTGTAAACTCCACTACTGCTACCTTAATTTTCTTCTCATCAGAATAATTATGACATTCAAACACTAATTCTATCTTTCTTTCCCACTCAAAATAATAATCAGGATCATTTCTTCCATTGAATCCAGGTATATTAAACTTAAGATTACTTAGGTTCCTATCAACTAAGTCTAATTCTCTTTCTTGTCTATTATTCTATCTAGGTCTCCTATCACTATTATTAGATATTTGATCTTCTAATTCTTCTAAATTATTTAAAGGTGGAATCCTAGTTCTAGGGTCCATGGGAGACCTTCCTAATACCCCAGCATGTTGAGTATCTACCCTATTATTCTGCAATTCATTAATTCTTATTTCTTGTTCTCTTATCCTCTGTTCTAGATTAGCAGACAAAACAGCAAGTTGGGTAGTCATTTGTTCTTGAAAAGTCCTAAGAGTTTCTAATAAGTCATTGCTAGATACTGAGACAGATTGATTAACAGATTGGCCGTTATTAAACATTATTGGATTTACTTTATGATGTATAAGATAAGACACAGATAACAGTCAGTCTAGAGTAAAATTTACTTTATTATTAAATCAATTAGACAGATCACTACTAGGTATAAAAGATATCGCAGCACTACACAAGATTAAAGAATATATCAAAACACACAGAATGCAAAATAATTTTCAGATAATTGTTGAATCAAATACAATAGAAAAGCTCAAGAAAGGAACGATATTACCACGAGAGAAACTTAAGTAATCAAACCAATTACGAGATAGGACCCCTCTTCTTGGAGTCCTTACCCCTTTCTAGAACCAAGGGTTCGTCGGATTTAATCACTCCTACGCACTCTTTCAATTGTGAGCAGAAATGACCAATTCGTAATAAAATGTTAAATTGACGACCAAAAATTGCAGTAATTAGCAAAAGTAAGGTTCAAATTTACCGATCAAGGAGTATTCCTCGAATATCGTCAAGATTCAAGAATCTTGACCAAACCCTAACCGAAAAATCACCAAAAGCTACTAAGGGTTTTCCAAGTAGTTCTGACTTCGATAACACGACCCTCTTGGTCGCCAGCTTAAACAAGACAAAAATCGTTCGATTTTTTTCGTCAGTCGCAAACCCTAGATTCACACTTTAGAAATATGGGTTAGCGAACTCAAGAATAGTAATTAGAACAATAAAAGTTCAGTAACAAACTAATTAAACCATGAGCACTCGAATAATCGAGGCTTTGATACCAAATGATGAAACCTGGAAGGGTTTCACAGAAATTTTGCAGGATTGCAAACAAAATCGAGCGCGGGGTTCGATTCACCGAACAATCAGCCTAAGGATTTTCTCTAAAGGAAGATTAGAAAACTCAGAGCGAAGTTGAATCAACGGCTACTGAAGTTGCAGAACAGAGAAGATCAAGAAGAGATCGAGAAGAGATCGAGGAAAGAGCGAGAAGAACTGTGAACAAGAAGGTCGCGAGAGAGAGAGAGTTCCAGAAATTATCTCAAGAATGTATTCGACCAAAAAAAAGTGTCTGTTATAGCCGTGTATACGCCCTATATATATGGCGTATACAATACAAAAGAAAGGCGTACAAAATACACAAACGCAGACCTCCGTCACCTATACAAATCAGCCCAAATAATCAGCCGAGACAAATACAATATGGGTCAACGACTGGTTAAAGAAAAACAGCCCAAATTTACAAGATTATTACAAGGCATAAAATCCAAAGTAATGGATGTACAAATAATTCCCATCAGCTAAAATTTATAATAGCTAATCATGGTTACCAAGGGTTGAGTAATCCACATTTCAACTAACCCAAATAATTATGGGTCGGGTGGCAGATTACACAGCCAGCTTAATCCCCATTAGCCAAATTTGTCGGCGAATGCATCACATGGAATTTTCTACAATTAATATAACATAATTTCTGTAACAACTCCCAGCAGCAGCTACAGCAACCTCTCGATCCATTCCCCATGCTTTGAATTAATTTCCTAAACAATCACACAATAAGAAAAATAATTATAGATACAACATAATCTATAACAATTAATAGAATTATTTAAATACAAATTTGGGAGATATATATCATTAAGCCCCTCCTAATCTGAATGATTTCTTCAAGATCCACCAGTTCATTCATACGTACCCAAAAAGAGGGAGGGGGAACATAGTTGGTGGGGTTAAAAAAAATTACTCTATAATTACTTAGTCTAAATGCAGAAATAAAATGATTTGCTACATATGAGCTCTCATGGTTTTTAATTTTTTATTGTTACAAAGGGACAACGAACGAAACAAGCACTGAAAATACATACACACACACACACACACACACACACACACACACACACACACACACACACACACACACATATATATATATATATATATATATATATATATATATATATATTTGGTTGACTAAATCTATCGATTTATCATGAATTTCGAATAATTTCATAGAGATATTTGGACATTTCTAATGTATTTTTACTCAAATATTATCATATAGTCATGCAAAGTGATACTTTTAGCTTATGATAAATTGCCGTGAGGTAGACCACAAATATCCTTCCTGTCTCTGCGTAATTATGAGTGAAAATTAGATAGCAACTTATCACAGGCTATGTCGCTTTGCTCGAGGGTAACTTTATTTTGGGGTATAATTACTCTCGTACAAAGCGACACCAGCAGCTTGTGATAAATTGCTGTAACGTAGACCACGAAAAGTCCTTTATGTGGCTTGAATTAAAGCGTGGATAACCATATGTTCATGATAGTGAAAGAACCCCAAATGTGACCAGTTGAGCACCGCAGTACCTACTGCAAGAGTTGCTTTCTTCACAAAATTTATGATTGTTCCTTCCAAGGGAGAACTTAGTAATTCTTGTACGAACCCTGTTCACAGTGAGTGTTATTCATACCAATAAAGGATTCACGGTAGAACACACAAATTTTTTATAAGGTTCACCATAAATACAAGAATTGACATCGTCATTTTCCACCTCATCGTCTTCGGCCATCTATTATGCACTACCTCATAGACTTCAAGAATCAAGCAGTGTCTGCTGTAAATTTGTTACCTATTCATTTGTACCTACATGGTGTGCTGTCATCTCAAATTTTCGATACCAAAGATTCAAAACTTGGCCAATTGTATGTTATAGCTATGTGAAACAAAAGTATAATGCAGCTCCCCCCAACTTATGGCTTACTTATTCAGTGCCGATCATGGTGTTAAAGGTTTGAACCTGCTATTAGTCGCCGGCCGCCTGCAGTCATTGTATTGCAGCTCGCTAGTTGAAAGCGATAATCTCAAACCATCTTTCCAAGAAAATACAGCAACTAGCTTCTTCGGCCAGGCCTGGTCAGGCCAAGAAAAAAAACACTGCCTACAAGTTACCGAGATACCACGGCCTATCAGGAAACACAAGCAGACTTGCATTGATAAATACTAATATCAAGCTGATATGAATACTTTCTTTCCCAGCGAATAACAAATTGGGCACATGTGCATATAAGCCTACTTTTGGGCGGTGCATACAGAAACACCAACTCCCATAAGTTCAAACTTCGAAGCTAAAGCCGTAACAAGCGGCCCAAGTCCTAAAACTGAAACTTTTACACAAAAACGTCAAATGTACATAGAGAAGCTATCCACTAGAAGGGGAGGCAGAGAGACCGATTGTTTCACAAGGTACTCGGAGAGTCTGCCGCAACAATCAGGCAAATGCTCGGGATCATAAGCACCGGTAGCCATGTCGTTGAAAGAGGACACACCTGAGGCTGTATTGATTCATATATTGGGAAACGGAGCATGCGGTTAAGGGTAATACAAAAGTCAACTCTGATAAAACTTAGGGATGCAACTTTCTTCTAATAGAAACATTAATTTACATCTCTTCTCCCAACACGAAGCTCCACGCCTGAGATATCCTCGTATGCTCCCTCAGTTCTCCCAACACAAAGCTCCACGCATGTCCCTTAGAAGGACTAGAAAAGACCCCGTCACTTGTCGTCCTGTGCAAGGCAGTCCTTCCTAGAGAGACGCACCATTTTGTATTCCTAGCAACATCTATGGCAACTTCCAATCAAAATGTAGATTATTGAAGCCATTCGCTGCTCCCAGAGTGCTTAAACGTTGGGTACCCATCTCTTGTTGCTGATGGCTCATAATTTGATCCCGGGCCATAAGCCCTACTCTCCCATTCATTCCTACTGGGTTATTACTCATTGCAGTTGCAGCACTGACACCATCCACCACGGTAGACTGACCAATCCCACTCCGCCCACCACCAAATCCTGAACCAACGATGCCAGGGTTACTGCCAGTTGGCCCATTACCCACCAGACAATTGGCATCGTTGAGACCAATGTCGGTGCTCTGCGGTACAACACCATTCACATTTTTCATTTCATTCCCCAAAGAACCAACACCCATCATGCCCCCTGCACCATTTAGTTGATTGGACATCAATATTTCTTGTAGCATCTTCTGCACAGAACTTTCGGAATCATTAGCATCTCCTTCACCAGAAAGAGCTGACTGCTGCACAGATATATTGGCTGGTGAGTCAGCAGAGCTCGTGTGATTGTTTACCGGCACCAAGGCACTGTGTGAGGCCTGAGGTGGATTATTAGAAGAGGAAGGTGTTGGTGATTGAAGGGAAGGATTTGTTTGCCCCTGTTGCATTGCACTTGATGAACCAGCAGGAGATGGCAAAGAATTTCCACTGTAAGGGCTATTCGCACTACTCAGAGAGTTCTGCTGCCTGGCATTGATGGAGTTTTGATGAAGCAGCCCAGCAATGGTGCTTGCAGAGGTTGTAGCAGATGATATGTTCAGTGTGTTGCTTACACCAGACATGCCATTGTTCGAAGCAAGCTGCATCGCTGCAGCCTGGGCAGCACGCTCATCGTTATTTGAACTCTGCACCATTACTTGCTGCTGCGGGGGTTGTTGCTGTTGTGGGGTCTGCTGCTGCTGCTCATCAGGTTGTTGATTCTGACCCCGGATACTAGTTCTCTGCCCAAACTTGGCTAAACTATCTGTCAGCAGAACCACCAAAATCAACAATAAGAAGCAGCAAGCAGCAGATGATAAAAAAGAATATAAGCAGAAGCACATAAGCCATTTCCACCCTGATATAGCTAAATGCTCCCTCAATCAAAATAAATGTCCATTTATCATATGCATACAAATTGAGAATGAAACCAAATAACTAATACATCCTCAATAATCATTAAAAAATTAATTATAAAAGTTTTTGGATGATAAAAACCTAAGAATACATAATTATAAAGAGAAATTTAACATTAAATGATGAACGATGATAAGGGCTATATTAGGAAAAGTAATTAATATTTCTTGATTAAAAAAACAATGCTTATATTGGATGAAGAAAAAGGTTATTAAAATGCCAGTTATTTTGAATCAGAGGAAGTATATATCAACAGAAGAAGATCTACTGCGAGTTAACTAAACATCCCTCAGGAAGATAAACCAGTTCTAAGTACCCGGTGAGACAAAGGTCAGTGCGTTTCCTCTTTCAGAAAATTTTCCAAAAAGAGAAGATTGACATGAAAACAGAGGAAAGTAAAAAAGATCAGAGATGAAGTATAGCAGAAATTACAACAAATAAAAAATATGAAAGAAGAGTCAATGAGTTGGCACCACAGGCACACGCACAAATTGAGAGTAACTTAGAAAGACCAATAAAATGATGCGGGGTCTGAGGCTTTAACCTTAGATCAGGAAACATAGTGGAAGCGATTTAACAGTCTCGCTAGCAAAGTGAAAATCCAAGGCACTGTCTTATTTTTCTGTTCACAAATCGTGGATTATGATTGTTTTCAGAGGTTCCACGACATCTTCCACTAAACACACTATCTAGGTTTCCCAAGTCACTAGCATGCACACACCGGTCTGATTAGCTTGTTTTGCATCATTCACATCAAAGCAGATGCTTTTGAAAGAGACCAGAAGTCTGATAAACAGATGGAACCCAATAATTGGCAGCTACATAAGCATTGTTACGGTCCCGATTAAAGGATCTGGACACAGCCTACTTAGGTCCTAGATTAAGGGAGAATGTAGGAAGATTAATCCTCCTATTAGCACAATTCCTGTTTCTCCTCTTAAATCCCATTGCTTAGGATTGGTTAGGCTTGAGGATAAGGAATTAGTGGAAGGAAATTGCATGAGGGGAGGCCGAGGAACCAGCATCGTCAATGCACTGGTGCTTGGCTGTGAGAGAGATTTGAGAAGCTAGGTAATTAACAATTTTGTTAATTCACCCAGGCCTTCCAGTCTTATGTAATAGTTACAAGCTAGCTTGTTCATTCACACCCACTAAATTAGATAAATATCCCACACACCATAAAAGGAATATTTACCAATTACCATACAAAATCTTAACTAAATAATTAACTAAGGATAATTTCCCTCAACCCAAAAATTTACTAATTCTTACTAACTTCACAAACAATTAATTCACTTTACTGATAATCAAATAATGATAAAATATTAAAATATATATTTGCTATAATAAAGATATGGCTAATTAAGCTAATCAGTCCAAAGGGGGGTTGAGCAGGCTTTTCAGGCCCTCCTATGGACTGTGTCCGTAACACATCTCCATGTAATTCTTACTAATTCTTACTAACCCTTACTAACTTCACAAACAATTAATTAACTTTACTGATAATCAAATAACGATAAAATATTAAAATATATATTTGCTATAATAAAGATATGGCTAATTAAGCTAATCAGTCCAAAGGGGGGTTGAGCAGGCTTTTCAGGCCCTCCTATGGACTGTGTCCGTAACACATCTCCATGTAATCTGATGCAAATATACAGACACGGCCTAGGCAAAGGCTGTGAAAGAAATAATAGGTCCACCATGATTAACCAACCTCCTTGACATTCATCAGGACACTCCCACTCCCTGGATCCTCAACTCTACTAGCCCAGGCAAGGAAATGCAAGATGGAGGCCTAAAAGCTGACGAATAGACTGAAATCTAGTTCAAAATTCAGTTTGGTTAATGTTCTCCATATTTTGCAAGACACTGCTAAGAAACTATTTCAGACAACATAGCTTACCTCCTCAATCCTCAGTTTCACTATCTACTGATGTTGTTTTCTCATTTTATAAACACTTACAAAATGTACCCAAAACTGAAAATCCAAACCCCATTTTCAAAACATTTTTAAGAAAAAAATATTAACCCAAACGACGACAATTGGCCATTTTTTAGAAAAAAAAAAATCATAAACTTGACTCTCACTCAACCTCCCTCATTTTTCAAAAGCCAACACTCATGACTCAACCTTGAATTTGAAATGGCTCATCATAACTAGTTTATCAATTATGAAGGTTTCTACTCTTTTGAATAGATGTTTGATGATAGCAAATCATTTATATTAATTGTGTGTTTGTACCTATATTTATAAAGCTAAATAAAGAATCTCAAATATTTTCTAAAAAATATCATTTTTTACTGTTTTCTAACATTTCTGCTTCCTAGTTTGTGTTCCACTTTCCTGTTCCCATTTCCATTCAACCTAGGTAGCTTACAAGTCATTAAAAGCATCTTTAATTCAGATTGTTTTGGATTAAAATAAAAGATGTACAGCCAGTTTGGGTTTGGGTTGGTATGTTTCAGATTGATTTTATTTTCAAATAACATTTAGTCTGGTTTAAATTTTGGTTCAGATTAACCACCAGTTCAGACGGGTATCAGATCAAGTCAATATCAGGCTTATCAATTATTCTTAGTCTGGATTTAATCCAGGCCTAAGATTTCAGGCAGCATTGAAAATGGATCAGGTAAAGACAGTTCAAACTTCATATCAATATTAGTTGTTGCTTTGCTATAACAAAGAAGTTATGAATCTTAAGATTATTAGTATATCTTGATAACATTATTTTGTTCTTTAATACTGGCTAAATTGATACAATTGGAACAAATCATTTATAACAAAAGATTTACCTAAGGCGTTGTCATGAACTTTAAAAGGTACTAGTATGCTAATAAGTGTTTTAAGGCAAAATATCATATTATATATAAAACATTTTATCATCGAAGTCGATACTAGACTCTTGTCATTTTATTGTTACTCTAATGTTGGTTGTTAGTAGTAGTAATCATAGATACTATTTGTTCATTAATCTTACTAATAATAAAACTAATTCAGATTATTTTGGGAATGAGGCTCCAATTAAATAACGGTTTCACTATAGCATAGTGGCCGCTATTTAATGGTTTTTGAGTCGGCCGCAACACGAATTTACCGATATGTTATGGTTTTAAAATTTCACATTTATCGGTCAATAAATCAGAATAACCGATAAATTGAAAATTTTCAGCGATAAATTGAAAAATATCAGCAATAAATCATTGATAAATTGGCAATTTATTGAGAATTCACAAATCTTATAAAAAAACATGCACGACAATTTTTTCTTATTCATTAATCATTTACTATATATATGCTGAACCAAGTTACTATTGAACAATAGTAAAATATTTTAATTTATTACCTTTACATGTCATACTAAATAACATGCATTTTTTTTATTCCAAGTTTAGGATTTTTAAGAAAATTAAGCATATAACAACTCACTTAAATACTTATAATATAATATAAACCACTAGTTTATTGACTATTTATATTCAAATGATCAATAAATAATAATAATAAAAGTATATAGTGAAATAAAAATAAAAATTCACACTGTGATGACCGCAACACATAATTTATCGTTCATGACGCTACGATACCGCGACACCGCAAATACGACAGCAATTTTATTGCCAGGAAATAAGACTATTGGCCAAGTGTTGCGAGTTTTCTCCTTCCATGAAACACACTAAATTTAATAATTGTATATTACTTTTAAAACTTTTCAATCAATTTAGATTTTTAAAGAATATGTATTAAAGACTGCACTTTCATGGAATAGTTTTTATACTTCTTAATAATATTGTTATTTTAGGCATTTTTTTAAATCAAAAAATCATTTATAGAGAGTTTGAATCTATTAATTTTTCAAATTAATTCATAATTGAGAGTTTGATGTTTGAATCTCTTAAGTTTTTTAAATTAACGTATAAACCGAGAATTAATTCATTGTGTAGCTGATTCTTGGTGTGGTCAATACATGATTCAATCATATTATAAATCGAGAAAATAGCTTGTATGTATAAATTTAACCTATATTAATTATTCAATTGATTAAGATAAAGCTAAATATATAAGACGTCCAATAATAACTAAAAATATGATGCACCATCATTGTAGTTGTACTGTACAAATGAGTCCATCTAAATTTATGGCTGTTTATCATTTTAGGTTGCTAAGGAATTGACAAGGGGTAGGGAAGCCACCACAACTAGTAGAATTCTAATTGATTCTCAGCTGAAAGAATCTGAAAACTCCCACCAGAAAGATAGGAAACACGATTGGGATCAGCACAAGTGACGCAGACTTCCAATTGCAGTGACTCAGGGCGGTCACTGATCCTCATAATAACCTTTACGATCGTCTTTGTTTAGCAATAACACTTCCCATCATCATCATATACTGTGCTTCAATGCGATTGGATACACACTTTACATAAAATTCTTGGCAATATGAGAGAACTAGATCAGAAGTGTAGGAGTTCTTTTGAGCATTTGAGCAATCTGAGTTTCTAGAGGTCAAATACTGTAGACACAGTTAGGGAGTGTGCTGCAACATGGGAAGATTAATAGGCAGTAATTAATAATTTCTTCATGGTCAATTTCCCTTGGAAATAGGGTAACTGAATAACTGTTTCTTGTGCCCTATTAATTGATTTGAATAATCTAGTGTCTTATGGGGTAATTGTTTTAATATTCCTCCAATGACCATTCGATTGACATTATTCTGTTTTAATAAACACTCGGCCTAATATTACTAAATATTTACCGGCACATGATTAATATCAATAAAGCCCATTGTATATGAGTGTTTATGTAATTGTACCAGAATTTATTCCAATTATGTTGCCGTATGTGCTTTGGCAGGAAACCAAATTATGGTCTAGTAGATTATAATAGGTAAGTAGATTACCTGATAAAAGTAATGAATGCCATGTATATTGTTTAACTAAACATAAATGATTTTACTTTTAATAATGCTTGATAATTAAACATAAATATAGAGCTCTCACTACTTTAGTAGTTCTATTTGTATCTAGATGCATTGAGAATCATATGCTTATGCAAAAAATTCTATTAACAAAATAACTTATCAATGATTGAGTTGAATCACTAATCGGATTAAGGTTCAGGTTATCTTTGGTTTGAACAATCTTGATTTGGGTCAGTTTAGATGTTAGAGTCCTATTGTGTTGAAACAATTTTGGGTCTATTCGAGTTGTTTGGACTTCAGATCAACATCTGTTTCTTATTTTTTGAATCAAAATCAGGTATATTTTTGACTTACTCAGTTTGGATAATCAGTTCTGGGTCAACTTTGCCAAGTAAGACATGCTTGCATACATAAACTCCAGTATAAAGGAACAACAAACGTGGATCTAGGAAAATAGTAAGGCTTGAATATTGGACATAAAACCAAAGCCAATATTTATTTGTGAGCCCGACTAATAATACCTTAGCAAAGATTTTGCAACAGGAGTTGTCGGTATGATAATAAGCCCATGTCATATACACGTCAACCACATCGAAGTGAGGAAATGTAAAATACACAATCTTAAACAATCCCTATAACACCATGTCATGCAAACAATTACTTCTGTCTGCATCAAGCAATAGTTCCACAGATGAATGTTTCTAAGCTGCAGATGCATGCACCCCATACACATATTCTTCAGCTAGAGATTACATACGACCTTGCAGATCTCCACTAAGAAATTAAACGATACAAAAGAAAGCATGTATATATACCTCTAACATAATGTAGATCAATTGAGATCAGAACGAAAGGCAAGATCAAAGTATCAGATTATGCTTACCCATTGGTCCAGTCCCTGTCATGCGACTATAATCCATTAAATCTTTCATGCTATTTACTACTTCTGATATCTGCAATGCAGATGGAGAAAATTAAGAGCACAATATTATAATTTCATTTAAGAAAAATATCCAATGCAGATTTGAGGAAGATTAAGGCACAATACTAAATATGCAGGTCCAGGAGACACACACACAGCCATAGATATGTGTTTGTGGCCGCTTCTAAGGATCAAGCTTACAATGCACAAAACATGGGACGTATTAGAGGAACATAAGCATATATGCAAGTTGCTGAAGCAATCGACTGACACAAGATAAAGCATTGTACCTGAAGGCAACGCACATATCTCTTTGTATACCCCAAATCATTCACTAGAGGAACCTCTAAGGTTTTGGCCAATTGCCGAGCTGATGAAACAAACCTGAAACATCAAATCTCACAATAAGGTAATCACAAAGAAGATAAAAGGTACATCTTTACTCAGCAGAAAAGCAAGAGATTATGAGAAAGCTATTGATTTAATTCATCTTTAAAAGCACTAATCATTTCTTGACCAAAAAAAGGAACCCAAAAGGAGCAAGTAATATTTATGGGAAATTTTGCTGAGTTTTAACCCCTTGAGGCACACCAAGGCAATAGGCCAATAGGGTCCTGGAGCCTTGAATTGCCATGCAAGGTAAAGGCAAATGCCTACAGAAAGTGAGGTGTATAAATTAATAATTTAAAGAATAACACTCATAGTCATAAAATGAGCAATAAAACAATCAGATTATATTAAAATGCAAGCATACCATGTAAACATATAAAACAGAGTTAATTATCATTTAAGGAATGAATAAGGAATAAAAATTTTTTTTAGTTTCCAAAAAACGAGAGAACCGTATCAAAATGCAAAAAGAAAGGAAACTCCAGCCACATAACTCACAAGAATAAAGAAATACCTCTAAAAATAACATTTTAGTATAAAATACAGTTTTACAATATAACTTTGTATCTAGACTCTCATTTTTTTAGTCAAAATTTGTTTTTACCTTACACATACTCTGTATTTGCAACAATAAACGTTACCAATTCCATAATCTCAATATTTTTACTTCCCCCATTTTCACTAACCATATATCATAATTATATCAAAGAACCACATTCTTCATTTTTAACACAAAAATAATAAACATTGATCCTCTTAATCTCTTGTTTCCAGATCCCAGCTGATTTCAGTTCTTTCATAACCATTGTCACTGCCATGATGCCACCATCACCCACAGTGCACCACTTTGCTTCCAAGTATCCTAATTCCTCATAAAGACCGATCTGGACATCATCTTCCTTAGAAAGATCTGAATCAATGCCTTCATTCAAGCTATTCACTGCTCAAACCTTCACCAAACCAGCCAACGCGTTGGATGTTCATCACATCAGACAACACTTTCCAACTAATACCACCACTCCAACCATCGCTACCCTCAGATCTATAATCCACCAAGTAATCATCATCGAGACCCAGTTAGTTCACTTTGTAAGCATCCAAGTACCATTACCAAAAGGAAACCAAATGGGTAAAGATTATTTAGTTGAACAAACTCCATACTAAATCAAGAAAAAATCAACCTTCACTGCTTCAATTTTGAGCCAAATATTTCTTATACAAGCTACATTGTCATTAGTGCTTCATTTAAGCATTAATAGTTAATTTCAGCGACGAACCATAAGAGGCTCATAGCAAAAGGAGGAGCATGACAAATATTTTGAGACAAGCGGTACTAGAGTTGGGTCTGTAAAATTCAACTAGCAATTTTGCCTCTCCTCATTGGCATGCAATTACTGGGAGATGGTGGGATGTAGGTGATGTGTAGGCGTGGCTTGCACTTATAGACCGTGGCGGCAACGGCCTCTATGAGGCAGTGATAGAAAGAAGAATATGAGGTGCAGGAAAGAGTTTAAAGAGAGAAGAGAATATGATGGTGGGGTATTTATTAGAAATTAGGAATGAAAATCAAAGTGTGGAAGTATAAACCTATCAATACAAACTAATATAATAAGAGTATTTTGGATTGAAATGTTGAATCTTTTAGGATGTATTCTTCTATTTGTGTATTCCAACGAGGTAGATGAATGGAATTTCCTTCCTTTTAAAATTGTGATAATGTTTGATCCTTTAAAGGAAAAAAAAATGTTTATTCCTTAATGGGAATAATAAAAACTTTCCTTCCTTTAACAAAATAATTACATATAACACACGCCATAAAAGGTATTTTCAACAGAGAAGTAGAGACTATTTTTGGATATCTGCACACAGGTTTCCCTATTCTATTTCCTTTTCTTTTTCTAAATTTTCATTATTTTCTCTTTTGACCATTGGTCTGCCACATATCTTTTTTCTTTTTTCTTCTAGACCATTGATTTTCTTCAGAATTCCTCTTTTTCTTATTATTTTCTTCTAAAACAAAGTGAAAAAAAATTTAGGCAACAAACGTGCCTTGGATGCCCCAAGAGCGCCTTGCCATAAGGTTGCTCAATCCGATGATCTGATTCTACATCCAAAGTGATCCAATCAAAAAAATAACTGATCCAAATTTTTTTCAAAGCAAATAACCAATCCAATCAACTAAATGTCAAACAAGACATACAACTAATATCCATTTATCCAAATATATATATATATATACACCATATATGTATCAAAATTTTATAATTTGTTAGGTATGTTATTTGGGCCCAAAAATGCATGTCCACACTTCAGGCCTGTCACCCATACCCTAGACATTAGCGTTCACTTACCCCCCCCCCAAAAAAAGACTTGCTATTGCACCCTGTGCCTTGCTAAGTTCCAAGTCAAACCCTAGCTAATTTTTCATTATCCAAACACAAGATACAGAGCCTCTGGGGAAAGGAAGGCACTACTCCTCACATCCACCCTTGATCTCGATCTCTCCCTCGGCTCCTCACTCTCTAGTCTTTGATTTCACTCTCAAGTCTCCACCCCTTCCCTCTCATTAATCTCCTACAACTTATAGTCACAAGCAGCGGCACATAGATAATCATCAATTTGGGTTGGTAATCCTACTACATTTCCCAAGAAATCATCAAATTGACCACAGATTGATCAGATGGACTGCAGATTCTTCAAATCAGTACTGAAATTGTCAGAAAAACCATAGAGTCAAACCAAGAGATTTGATCTTTTTGTTAGACACCAGATTGGAAGGAAAAAACTAAAGAAAAATGAATGAACATCACCAACTATAAGCTTTGGTACTGTAATGAAGGAACTTGATGCCTTCAATTTTGATTTCTTGCTCAAAACTTTGGGGGCCAACTAAAAGATTCTTCCTCCTTTGTGTATTGTTGTTTTGTTATTATTAATTTAAATGTTTATAGTTTTTTTTTTCCTGCCCTTCTCGAACTGTGACTTCATTTTGTTATTTTATTTTTTTTTGTTCTTTTGCTCATTTTTTGTTAATTTACATGTGCTATGTTTTTTAATTCTGCTGCTTGGCTTGTTTTTCGCTCTCCTTTTTTGCTCCTTCGTTTATTGTTGTTTGTCATTGTTAATTTTGTTTTAGACTGATAGATATGATGTTTACTGCTACTGTTTTTTCAAAAACTGCCACAATTTGTTATCTTATGAGCATAATTTTGGATGTCACCGCTAGGTTGAGCTGAGGGTTTACAAGGACTACTTAGGCTTATGGATTTGCAAGTGTTAATGGTTTCATTTTTGTTATTTAAATTTGCTTATGGTTGGATAATTTTTTTGTATTAACGATGGTTATCTAAAACAAATTGTTGGTGATGTAACGTAATAGGAAGGATTGGTAACAAATAACCAGATACTTTCTTAGTGGATCGGATAATATCGGATATATTTTTGATACGATGCTTAGTCTTTTATATTTGAAATTCATTATGATAATATCGGATATATTTGTGATACGATGCTTAGTTTATATTTGAAATTCATTATGATAATATCGGATACATTTGTTATAGGTTTCAAATACTGGATATCCGATGATCGGATATTCGAAACACTTAACATTTATACCGTTAACACCCCTACCATGCAGCACTTCCATTAGAGTGGATCACCTGGCCAGGTTTAGCAGAATTTTGTCTCGAGTGCAATTCCTAAAACACTTGTTTTGCAGCCTGAGAAGATATGAACAAAATGCAGCAAGAAACAAGCAAAATTCGGACATGACAACATGTTATGAAAATAATTTCCATCGTAGCAGAACTAGGGATTGGAGACACTGCTAATTTTCAACTGCATAAGCTAACCCCAGTCGCTTACAGAAACAGATAATCATTTTATGCCGCAGTCTGACGTGTATAGCATATGAAAATTATACGAACAAAGATGGAAATTTAGAAACTGAAGTAAGGAACAAAGATACTATTAGGGCAAAAGATTCTAGCTATCAATAATAGCACCAGAGCATTCAATGAATGGAGAAGGCACATGGAAGAAAAAGCTTACATATTACAGTTATTCTGCAAATCTGAAGCAGCCAAACTGGTTGATGCATTCTGAGCAGCAATCTGGTACTTCTGAGCAGCAGTGCCGAGGTGACTAACCTGCAAAGATAAACAAAGATTTGGAATAAATGACACAAGGAGCATACAATGTTTTCCTTCTTTTCTAGACAAAGCCCTATTTCCATTTATTTGAATGACAAATATCAATAAAACAATTTAAAAAAATAAGGACCCACGAACACAAATCACTCAGTTAACAACACCCTGCTACTTACAAGGAATAACTGACCTGTGGTATCAACAGCCTTCGAGGGATAAGCTCTTCATGTTTTCGGGCACAAAACTCCCAAGAACATATCTGAACACATGAAAAAATTGCATTAAAGCGGAAGTCCAAAACACCTTCCACAGCTATGAGGCCAGTTTAGACATGAAAAACCTTGAGGCCCGGAGAGAAAACTATTCGCAGTTGACCTTCACGAACAACACGCAGGTGCTCAAAAACACTTTCCTGAACCGCTTTTGCATAGTCCAAGACAATTTGTCCAGATGGATTCTGACATTCTCTGGGCATGTCAACATAAAGAAGCTCTTCCAACGTACCACTTTCATACTTGATCTTATAAAGTCTGGGCAAAACCTCAGAAGTCGCCTCTGAAAGTAGTAATGAAAATTCCAAAAGCAAATAAGCAAGAGAGAATTCAAGGGCATGGAATGTGTGATTTAAATAAAATGTAAGATGTGTATAAACAAATGATAATTAGTACTAACAACACTTCTGAAAGGATATAAAGTATGAGATGATGATGACATACCAAAACCACGTCCTGGCTTGTGATTGCAAATTTCACAGTGCCACACATCCTGAAATATGCAATTAACTTTCATCATCAACAAGGCCAACAAGAAATGGAAACTCAGTGAACAAAACAAATATATAGCAGGGGAAAATGTTGGTGCCTTAACAATATAAATGCCATAAGCAAACATGCAAGTACTCATGGAAGTAGCATTGAGATATATTGAAATGGAAAGGAAAGATTATAATACGCAAGTTTTGTCAAAAAGTGAGCTAGCAAGGAAAACTCAATTAACAATGTTTCAACGAAGCATCTAGCAGACGCAATAACAGTTAACATACCTGAGGGAAAACCCCGGTGGTTTGGCGACCAGTCCCATACATCGAAACACACCACTTTTTCTTGGCATTTGGAGCATAATACTTAGAGACAAATTTTTTCCAAAACTCAATATTGTTGTCCTGCAAAATGAAATATACACAAAAACTTTAAAATCAGGTCCTAAAAAGATAGTTCACTCATATGACATGCACATAAAAAGGGATGTCACCTCAGGTCTGTGTCGCTGCTCACACATGTAATGAGTGAGAAGCCCGGCACACATCCCAGGTTCATACGCCATTTTTAGAGTAGGTCTTATAGGCATATTCTGTTGCTGAAACTGCTGTGGAACTTGAGATCTCTGTTGTGGAAGAGTCTTTAGAAGCTGATGTTGCTGCTGCTGTTGCAACTGCAGCAGTTTTTGTTGCTGGAAAAAATTTATCTGCGCAGCTGTTGCGGCCTGCGAAGACTGCCTAGACATGGACATTTGATGCAGTTGTTGTTGCTGCTGCTGCTGAGTCAAAGGCATTGGCTGATCTGAATGCTGGGATTCTTTCTTCACTGGCAGCATCTGTCCCATACCCTGCAGTTGCGATTGTTGCTCCATCTTCACACCAAGACCTCTCAAAGATTGTAACTGGGATTGCTGTTGGGGTCCATGTTGATCATTAGTCACCGGTGGCTCCAGCTTAACTGGAACGCCAGCCAATCCACCTCGAATTGACTGATATTGTTGTTGCAGCTGTTGCTGATGCTGTGGCTGCTGGTGATTAAAATGCGTAGCAGAGAACTGTTGCTGGCCATGCTGAACATTTGGGGCTTCTTGTCGTTGTGTATGTTGTTGATCAGGTAACAACTGGCTTCTAGTGGAACTAGAGAATTGTTGTACCTGAGCCTGACCAGACGGCCCAACATTTACCAGGCTTGTTGGCACAAATGAAGATGATGGTGGGTTAAAACTCATGCCATTAGCAACACCAGAAGGAGGAACAGACTCTACTCCAACATCAATCCCTCCACGACCAGTATGGCCAGAATTTGTTCCACCATTATTATACTGATTGAGAAGGGAGGAAACACTCGGAACATTCCCAAGCAAGTTCCCATTGTTATACTGGGTTCGGGGTGACATGAGAGAGGAAAAAGGTGCCTGCGGTGGCATTTGAGCTCCTTGGCTTACCAGCATTCCGGAGTTCGATCGCATAAGAGAGGAAGACATAGACTGGCCGCCAACCGGAGTAGGAGACCCCGAAGGTAGCATATTTGCTAGAAACAGCTTATTTCAAGCGAGAAATCTAATCTTACTTGGATAAAAGCATAAAACCAAAGAGGTGAATCTCAATATTATAAAAAAAAAATGTAGAAAACTATGAAAAAATTCACAAAACAAATGGCCTACGATCAGACATCTTGCAGAAATCGCTTGCCCCCAATTAGTACAAGTGTCGATACTCCCAAGTGGAGGAACATCTGTGCCTGACCAGAGGAATTCTCTTCATGAGAGTTTGAGAATCAATGGTAATAAGACATGGCAGAAGCCCCGCCAGGCAAGAAGCTTCGGGTAACAACTTCCAAAAAGGGAACAACTTTTCGCACTACCCAAGAAGAAAGACGTCCCGAATCCTCTGATCGATTACACCTGCAGCCATTGTAATAAGACATTAAAAAAATTCTAAAAAATCAAATTTTGCATACTTGACACATATAACATCTGAGCTTTCCCAAGCACCCCACCATCTAATAACGCTCAGACCACAATTGAACAAAAACTAATCGTCCAATCAAACCCTAACACGAAACCCAATTGAGGACGAAAACACTTCTTTGAGTGAAAGGAACTCCAAAGATAAGAAAGAATCAATTTCTTGGAACTTCAAAACATCGACAATCAATTGAGGATTCTAAAATCATAAATCGAAAATAATATTAAACAGCTACTGAAGAGAAATAAAAACAATTTACTAAAAGCCAGTTCTCTAAAAGAATCAAGAGGAAAGGAAGAAAAAAACAGAAAGGACCCTCCCATATCGAGCATAACTCGTAGGCAAAACAAGTACAGCACAAACAAGAAATAAGAAAAGAAGGAAGACTTTATAATTCAAGATACAAACAGTATGACGAACCTGTAGAAGAAGGTTAGGACTAAATTTTGACTAAACACGAGATCGACACAAAGTGCATACATAAATGCATACCAACAAGAAGTGCTAGTTGTCTGCCACAAGTTGGAAAATAGAGCTAAAGGAAACAAATGATGTTAATCCGAGAATTGAGATTTCGAATTCACAGTGAACTGGTTTCTGCTGTTTCTGTTCTGCTGGCTACTTCTCCTTCTTCCTGCTTCTTTGTTGTATAATAAATTTAAACAAAGATAGGCAAAAATACCGATGAGATGGAAATTGCACTAGGGTTTTGGGATTTTCTGGAATATATCTAATGGGGTGAAGGAAACGAAAAGAGTTGTCCGATAATCCGTAAAATCTTTTCTAATCTTTTTCTTTTCTTTTCTTTTCTCCTCCTAGTTGTAACATCTTGTTCGCTGCATCGACGGAGGAATATTTATATAGAGAGAGGTAGGAGAGAAGGCTAGAGTGACGGTCTCCTTGCGGACGTCAAATGTGCATTCCATTTGGATTGAATTCGCACTCATTACATAAAAATGTAATTTTATACTTAATTTAATTCATTGTAAAATAAAAATGATTCTGAAAATTGAAAAGGGTTGGCTAGAAAGATAGTTTTTTAAAAAAAATGAATTATTTATTATTATATTTCAACATAATATATATATATATATATATATATGTATATATGTATGTAACCTAACACAAGCTCTATTGTATCCATCTCTTTTGTTTTGTAATCTATTTGTAATAGATTATCGTATTTTCTTATATTTGACAAAGTTAGTTAAAAATTAAATTAAAAATTTTCATAATTAGCTGAAAATTTAAAAATATATACTATTTAAAATATTTTTCAAATAATTAGATTATAGTAAAAAGTCACATACCAAATAGTATTTTTATATTAAAAAATAGTACATATAGCGAGAGAGAGAGAGAGAGAGCTTTATATATATATATATATATATATATTATTTTTAATTAAATATCTTTTATATATATATATAGATTGTTTGGTACGTAGGTAAAAGGGGTAAAAAAAATTATTTCTATTTTGTATCTTTTATATAAAGTGTTTAATAATTAAAAAAATGTATGTCTAATTAAATATTTATTTTATATCAAATTAAGATCTAAAATTAGTATTCATCCAAAATGTTTTTTCTTATTTCAAATATCCTATCCAGGATATATAAAATGCGAGGGTAATATTCTTAAGCATTTTTTTTGTGTATCGATGTTTATATATAAAAGTAAATAAATAGTTTGGTTATCCGAAATGTTTTTTTTTAATTTCAAATATGCTATCCAGGTTATATAAAATACGAGGATAATATTCTTAAACATTTTTTTTTTGTATTGATGTTTATTTATAAAATTAAATGTCATAAAAAAATTCTTTCTAAATCTAAGATATTGGTTGTTAGTAGTAAATAAATGTTAAATTAAATCAAACAAAATTTACATAAACAATTGTAAATATTATTCAATGATGGTTTCAATGAAGCAACATATAATTTTATCGAAAATAGTTGTGTTGTGATAATATTTAGATATATAATATAAAGAGAGTAATTGATACCTTAACCATACAAGGGACACAATTATAGTTTCGTTTATTGTGAAAACATAAATTGATTTAGCTAAGGAAAAAATATATATAATTGGATTTTGATTGAGTAACAGATACAGTTAGTCAAACCATATGCATCATTGTCTACAACCATAGCCTCTAGACAATAGATAATATGGAAAAGCATTACAACAAATGTAGGACATGAGTCTTAGATGGATAAAATTTTGTTAGAGCTCAGGACATATAGTTTTTTGCCCTTATTCTATATTCAAAGTAGTCGAATTTAGAAGACCTCTAAACATTGAATGGTCTAAGTTAAAAAGAATTTATCTGGAAAAAAAAAAGATTCATTTAAGAGTTATCTATGTATTGTTTTATAGAGGCATCACACAATATTTATTTTATTATATTCTTATTAATATTTTTACTCTTAAAATATAAAATAACAAAAAAATCAGTATCACATATTTATAATCTAGTTTAATAGTATTTAAACAATTGAACATAATTTGTAATTTTTGGGAAATTTTAAAATTTTATCGAGTTGTTATGGATTTTAGATCATTTCTCTTTGCAAAAAAAATCTAAATCTAAAAGCATGATCAAATTATTAAAATAATGCCAAATTAGTGAAGTAATATTATCCTCATCTACTTACTTTTCATGAACGAAAGAATCCTAAGTTAACTAAAGCCTCAAAATGAGAATGTTATGCCCTGGAATTTATAAGATGAGGGATTTTCTTTGAACATTTCAAATCTTCCATCCTTTCAATAATGCTCTAGAGTTTTGCTAGAAGATTTGAAGCTGGCAACCTCTGTTGACAACTAACATCCAAAGGCCAAAAACTAGGGTGCCTCCTATATTTTATGTTATGTCATGCTTGTGGTTATCAACCACAACGTGTCCACATTCTCATTGACAAACTTCTCCATCTCAACCATACTGTAGGACATTAGGCATGCATCATGTGCATGGCCTATTATTCCACATTAAAAGCATATCATATGAATCCCTTTGTATTTGATATTGTATGAAGGCATGCCAATATAAAAATTTTGACAATAGAGGCTTCTTGAGGTCCAACTACATCACAATATGAGCAAAATTCTTCTTAGAGATGTTTATAATGCAATAATAAAATTTGAAAAAATTCCTAATGAAACCACAAATAACCTTTAGTTTCTTGAATTTGCCATAGTATTCTATTAGAATCTATGATAATTACACTCATGCAAGGGAAAAAGTTACTGAGGTCGTGGGCACTCCAAATTTTGGTGTCCATCTACAAATTGTGATATGTTGGACAAAGACCACCACTTCCAAAAAACTTACAATCAACCCTTTTAAAAAAATCATAGGAAAAAAACCTTTATCCAACTCAATTACCTCATGTGTTCCTTATAGTGCCTCATAGCTCATGTAAATGATGGCTAAGCTTATCATATTAGATCACTAACCCAAGGAACTTGATGATTGAACAACATCTACAAGGACTATATAGATCTTGTTATTCCTAGCTCAAAATCAAACCTAAGGCCATGACTCACTTACAAGAATGGGATGTCCCCTCATATTGGTCCTCCTCCATGGCTTCAATTGATGTCTAATATACATTAACAAATGTAGAATTTTCAACCTTAAGCCCTAACCCATGAGGATATCAAAGAATGATAAACATTTCAACTAAAGGTTCCCAAATTCATGAGTAGATTCAATAATATCCTTTTGAACTTGTTGCTTAGAATCATCAACATTATGATCTCAATCACACGACATTTTAGACATGACAACATAAGGTTTCATCAGATGAGATTCCATCATTTCCTTCAATTTATTATGGCAAGAATCTTCACTGACATATAGTGGTTTGTGGTCGTGATGATGGTGATGGTGGGAATCAAATGTAGGGTTATTGTGGGAAATTATCATAAGCAAATGTGGTGCACAATTAAAAAAACACTTGAGTTACTAAATATATTTTTGTCAAATTTTCTATTTTCAAGCAAATTAAAATGTTTGGTATTCCATTAGCAAATCTAATTTCATACATCAAAAGTGGCAAAGAATTATAGAACCTAATAATTATTGCACTTTGTGTTCAAAATGCTTAGAATGGTAAATAACATAACATTAGCCAATACAATGCCAAGATCAACTGTAAGAGGTTGTACAATCCTTACAAACCCCATGAACTATTCTGAGTATACACACATTGTTACAAGCCCAACGAAATATTCAAACTATCTATACATCTTATATCTTGATATTTTACATTATGTAAAGAAGAAGAAGAAGGGTGTTTTGCCTAAATTTGTATTTATAAGTATCATTCCAAAAGGCTCATTAACATCCACTAAACCCTATCAACTCCATTAATAAGCAAAATATGTTGCCACCAATTTGTTGTAATTTGTAACATGTACCAATTAAAAGACAACAAAAGTCACAATCTAAGCTCAAAATTGGAAAACATGCAACAACAAAATCCCAATTGGCAACGAATCTCATAAATGAGTTATGTGGAGTCAACTAAACATTTAAAAAGAGCTCTAAAAGAAGTTGTCATATCATCCTCTCTACATTTTGATTTAGAAGGTTATATTACTATGGCTGCAACTAAACATAGTGAAAACACACACACAAAAAACAATGTCTCCTAGAGAAGAGAAGAAGAAGAAGCTTGGATTATCTTTAATTACTTAATTTCAATGTAATTGAAAATCAACACTTTCAATATTATTTCAATGCCAAAACTTACCCTAATTTCAAATATGTCAATATTCATATATCTCTATTTTATAAAAGTAGAAGATCATGTATTTTTTTATTTAAAAAATTTATATTTTTCAAAGGTTATTCTCATGATTTCTCTTGTTTTTCTTTTTCTTAAATTTGAATACCCATCAAACATTTAGAACTCCAACCAAATATGTTGTTACATATATTGACAATAACATTTACTCTTTGTTTTAATTATGTAGAGATATCGGTTACATAAATTCTCAAATAAATGCTTATTTAATTTCTCAAATATGAGCATTACATAAGATAGCATAGAAAATATTCACATAACTTTGTAAACCAAGTATGTGTGTAGTATATCACATTATCATAGAATTTGTTACTCACATTGAGTTCAGATCCATTAATACACCCAACATAAACTACATAAATATATCTAGGGTGTTCACAAATCGGTCTAGACCAAAATTTTGGACCGAATTGACTGGTTATTTCACGTTTCATTCTAAGACCGAACCGGTATTCCGGTTCGTGTTTCGTTAAGTAAAAAAATCAGTCCTTATCTGGTTCTGGTCCTATCTAGTCCAGTCTTTCAATTTAACTTAGAATATCAATTAACATGTTATTGAAAAAAAAATATTTTTAATATAAAAAAATATATAATTAACTGATTTTGTTCCTAAATATTCTTAGATTGGTAATTTCGATCAGGTCCCCAATCCTAGCTTTTAAAAAATCCGGTTCTTAAACAAGTTCTAGTCCGATCTAGGTTTATCTGGTTCGATCCAATTTTGGATTGGTAAACACCCCTAATTATATCTAGGAAATGTTATAAAATTGGAGGTACGTACATCCTTGATAACTTTAATTTAAATTTTGGTTTAATGGAGGCAATTATTCTTGATACTTTAGGGTTCTTTGTGAATTATGTCAATTAATTTCTTAAATTTTTTTCTCTTAATATTGGAGATAATAATTTATTATTTATTTGCCTAATTAACTACTCATTTTGTGGATTTCTTTATGGTTATCACAATTATAATAAAGTCTAAATATTTAATAAAGGGAGAAATGAAGTAGGCTTTTCCTTACACAATGCTATTTTATTATGGGTAAGTATATCCTTTCAAGATTATGTTTGAATAATAATATTTTTTTCTAATAACATTTGAATAAAAATGATGATAATAACTCTTGGTAAATTTTTAATAGATTATAGGTATTCCTTCTAACATATATATTTTTTATTATATGCTAATTTTTTATACTTAAACACTACTATAAAAATAAAAATACATAACTTATGTATGATTGTTTTCATAAGGACAATCATATATAATATATCTAGTAGGGGGAAAGAATTGAAAAAGGTGGGGTGATGAGGGAGCATAAAGACAACATTTGGAATATTATAATTGTCATCTTTTGTGCATTTTAAAAATGGTGCATTATGGAAGGGTATAAATGTTGTTCTAGGAGAACCCCATTGTCTACACCTTAGCAAGATTTTTTTGAATTTTATAAGGGAATAGATGGTGTTTACCCTTAACATCATCTATACCTGTCTCCTTTTTTATTTCTTCCTTTATATTCATTTAAAACTAATTTGAACTTTTTCTTTCATACACAAAACTAGGGACACGACATCATTACCATCTCTAGTGTGGATCTCTACTTTAGGCCTTGTTACCCTCGTTGTTTATCTTCTTCATCTCCATTGGTATGCTCCGTCACCACAACTTGTAATTGTTCTTCTTTTCTCTTTCTTATCATTGTTCTTCTGGATGAGGAGATGTATATTTCTCTTCTTCTTTCTTACAATTGTGCTTTCTCTTTATTGTGTTTTTTCTACTTGGAACATGTATGTTCTTCCTAAATTTTGTTATGAAATATGTTTTGTGCATCATTAGAAGTTCTTTAAAGTCTTTATTTCACTTGGTAGTATAATATGTATGATATGTCATTACTTGCTCTGAATACAAACTGATTGAAAGGAAACTATTTTTTATGTTATTATTGTTGTGTTAATTTTCTTTCTTAAAGTATTTTGCTCATTTTTTTTAATATAGGGTATCATGGATCGTACATCATTAGGTTGTTTCTTTAATGCTTTCACATTTAGTTTTTGGTGGTGATAAATTAGAGAAATGTAAAGGAAAGAGAGGAAGAATTTGGATGACAAAAATTACAAAAGTAAGAGACAAAAATACAAGACTTCTTATTAACCAATTTATTAAGTTAGTGGTGTCAAATGTTGGTCAGTCATCCCTATGCCAGAGCTTCCACGGTAGTTCCCATTACTATTCATCACTAAAGAGATTTCCTCGTCAACTTGAAGGATAGTTTGTGGGCTAATGTATTGATATGATGAGAATATATAAACCATCTGATCATATATAACCCATTGGATCATATAGACTAATAATATTTATTGCTTTGTTGCCCTATTTGATATGCTAGAACATTGTAAAAAGATTGTCCTTCAAAAGTGTGATAAGTCTTGGAAATATTTTAAGTCCAATGTGAGCAAACATCACATGATTAAACCATATGACCTTTTTCATTCAGAGTCCCTATGAGATTATCAAAGCATAATTAGTAAGAAAAATGAAGGAGAGTTTGTAAAGTGTCAAAGTTTAGAAGAAACTAAGGTATGTAAAAACACACAATATATATTTTAAGTTTAAAAAAATACCGATTATCATATGCTAATTACCGATATAACTTTTACTAATATAGGAGAAGAGTTGGAAAGTACAAAAAAAAAATGTGCAAAAAATGTATACACTCATAAGTACTCGCTGCGAGCAATAAGGTTGTCGAAAGGGAGTTGGTAAGAAATTAATAGTTTACTTTGATTATTGTTATTTTCAAACAAATGTGTATTGCCTTGATATCTAACTTGATGAAAAGTAATATAGAGGCGAGGGAACATGTTGAATAAGAGGGAACTCCATATGTAACTCCTACATGAATGGATATCTAGGTAAGGTTAAAGATCAACAAAGCAATAGGAGAGCCTGCTAGTGAACCAACACAACAAATATTTACTAAAATTGTAAGGTTTTAAGAATATTTACTTTTCATTATTTTTAATACCATTTCTTATCTCTAACAAACTATAATTATTTCTCTAATAGGATGAGGTCCTAAAGATAAAAAAAAAACAAGACGAAGAAAGTGGAAACATGATGTCATAACCCAAGCTTTGGGGACCCAAAATCACAATGGTCAAGTTAGAGGGATGCCTTATGATGTCACCTTGATAAGGGATTTTAGACAAGTTCCTAGTTCCCACACTCCAAAGGAAGGATGTTAGGGATATAAAGGAACAAGTGAATTCCTTATCCATAAGGCAAGTAAAACTACCTACAAGGAATATTAAGATAGTTATGAAGATTAGGAATGAAAGGACAATGTAGTGTCCACTTTTAGGGACTCTGCTAGCCCTATTTCTAAAGTACCCAATTATTTGTGGATTAAATGTTATAAATTTGAGAAATATGAAATAAAATTGTAGAATATTATGAGACAACTATCTATGTGATATACCTTTAAAGGTAGAAGGACACACCCAAGGTACTACTTTTATTGAGGAGAAATCGATGTTGCATTGCATCTCATTGGGATCCAATGTAGTTTGAGTGTGAATTAGTAATGTATACAATGAATTCGCATTTAAGAAGTCACATTTCAAGCATGATCATGAACTTTTAATGCTTGTAGGGGAATTCCTTGGATGGTCAAGCTATTTAGGTATTTTCAAGGACAAGGTAATATTCATGTTGATTAGATTCAAACAATAATTTTGTTTTATAGCTAAAGTTGTATTAATTTTTTATATTGACTGGAAACATTTTTTTCCTTATTTTTTGACTTGGATGATAATATTTTATAGAAGAAGATCTAAAAAAGAAGGAAAGAGATGAGCCATGTAAAATCATGAAGTAGCTCTTATCAACCGCTAAGACTTGCCTCCTTAGATGATTACATATTTTGATGAAGTCATGGCCATGGAAAATTTGTGCATAATAATTCTTATGCCCCTATAATTATTCTTCAAAGATAAAGACACAGACCTATGGATAATATAGGAACATATTACATTTGTTGGCTAAAGGTTGGTTATAAGTTCAACATGTAAAGACATATATAAGATAGGTTCATTCAATTGAATTTTTTTTAATATATGGCTATTTTTAACACATAACTACCTAAGTATTTTGATATAGGTTCCTAAATGGCACTATCTCAATAGAATAGGATGATGAGTTGTCCACTTCATATCGACTCTTATGTCCTTAGCTTCTATCCTACAATAAAATGTGGTTGGATGAGTTTAATATGTGACCAATGCAATAATGGAGGCTTTAGATAAATTACTTTTTACCCTTTTTTTCTTTAATGCTTGTTATGCTTTGGTCATGTTACATCCATTGTCAAGAACAACTGTAACACCCCAAAATTCACTATTTTTTTTATAAAATAAAAGCACTTAAATTAAAACTTGTGAATTTTGGGAATGTTACTGCCACACTTAGTACCAGACCGGTTCACTCCGACCGTTCTAGTATCAAGTGCTAAAGCTAAAAATGATTAATTTTAAACTTTAATCAATACTTAAACCAAGAGTTCATAGACATAACTAGAAGGATCATAACATAAAAATCAGAGTACACATAAAAAGTTTACATAATCCAAGGTACATAATCAAAGTTCCTTGAAAGGAAAAATGTCTACAACAATAGTAGTTTAGTTCTAGAAAATCCAATACAAAAAGAAATAACATAAAGAAATAGAATAACTTAAAGAGAGAATCTGGTCACACCACTCCTGATCTTTGAGCTAGGCACATGCTCAACACTCGGCCCCGCTTGATGCCTCATGAACATTGAAGGCATAAAAATAAGCATCACCCATCTACACAAAGTCAAAAGGGCCCTCCGCTCGTGGGAAAGAGCAGCACCCATAAAACAGGTAGTTAGTATGCTACGTGCTGAGTAAGGTAACCGTGTACTAATGCCAATACACAAAACACACAATCCAAGCATGATAATACAACAACATACGATCACTTCAGATAAATAAATAAAGGATGTCTATAGTTTGGATTAATTAATTAATTAATCTCTTATCAATACTCATTTCACACCATGCTTTTTATCAATCTCTGCTAGTACGGGAGCCCCACTATTATAGCCGGTGGATCGGTCACATATAGGGCAACATGCACCTAACCACTATTATAGCCGGTGGATCAGTCACATATAGGGCAACATGCACTTAACCACTATTATAGCGGTGGATTGGTCACATATAGGCGAGACACCCTAACCATTATTCCTTACTAGTAGATCGGTTTGGCTCCTGATTGCATGGTGTTCCATTGTAAATACTTAGTGTCTTTTATGTGTTTTAGCAAACTTAGGTTTGGTTTATTGAGCTCAGGATCTCCTACTATTATAACCGGTGGGCCGAAAATACACAGGGCATAAAGTTCCTGACCACTATTATAACGGTGGATCGGACACGTATATGATGGAATACCCTAACCACTTGTAACACCTCAAAATTCACTATTTTTTTAAAGCAGAAGAATTAACATAGAAATACTTAAAGCTTGTGAATTCTAGAAATGTTACTGCCACACTTAGTACCAAACCGATTCTCTCCGACCGTTTCAGTACCAAGTGCTAAGGCTAAAGAAAATATTTACATTAAACTCAACTAACAGTTCATAAAAGAACTCGAAAGATCATGCATTAAAATCAGAGTGCACATGAAGAATAATAATTAATAATAAAATAGAAATCAGAGTGCAAAATCAAAATTCCTCGAAGGGAATAATCTTACAATTTATAAATGGTTAAGTTGAAACACTTAACACAAGGTAATAAATTAAAAAGAGTAAATGCGAATCAGAAGAAGTATCATAATGAAATGAAATCACATGAAGAAAATTATGGCCACGACACTCTCAAACTTTAAGCCAAAAGATGCTCGACACTCAGCCCTAACTGATGTCTCGCCCACCTGCACAAATTCAAAAGGGCATACTACTCGTGGGAATAAGCAACACCCATGAAAAGGGTGATCAGTACGCTACGTACTGAGTAAGGTAACCGAACACTAAGGTCAACACATAAAATCATGCATAAGAATAAAAGATCACAAAGACCATCATCATATCATAATATCGACCAATCATTCAGGTACATACATAAAGGCCCAATCATAGTCCAGATTAATTATTTAATTAATCTTTTATCGGAAGTCGATACACACCATGTCTTTTATCAAATCCATGTAAGTATAGGAACACCCCACTATTATTGCCGGTGGGTCGGTCACTTGCGGGACAAAGTCCACACCACTATTATTCGCCGGTGGATTGGTCGCTTGCGGGACAAAGTCCACACCACTATTCCTAACTGGTGGATCGGTCTTGTTCCTGCTCACATGGTATTCCACTGTAAGTAATTAGTATCTTTTAAGCGTTTGTAACACTGGTTTGTTTTTATTGAGCTCGAGTCACCCCATGCAAACTTTCGAACCTTTTTCATGCAAACCTTAAAATTCCACGTGAAACCCTAAATTCAACCATGCAAACCCTAATACCACCATTCAACCATTAATGCCACCATGTAAACCCTAATACTACCATACAACCATAAATACCACCATACAAACATTAATACCGCCATGCAAACCATAGATTCCGTCATACAAAACCCTAAATTCAATCCACACAAAACCCAAAGATTTGTCCATACCAAACCCTAAATTCAATCCACACCAACCAAATATTCATCCTTACCAAACCCTAGATTCAAACCACATAAAACCGAAGATTCATCCTTACCTTACAATTGATTAGATTCTCCCACATAAAATCATAAATTAGAATCTCCCAAGCAAAACCATAAGTTGGATTCCCCTAAACAAAATGTAAATTAGATTCTCCCAATCAAATTATAAATTAGATTCTCCCATATAATATCATAAATTAGATTCTCCTAAACACACCATAAATTCGATTCTCCCATATAACATCATAAATTAGATTCTCCTAAATAAAACCATTATATTCTCCGCATAGAACCATAAATTATATTTTTCCACATAAAACCATACATTAGATTATTCCTTATAAAATCATAAAATTAGGTCAACTCACTTCCCTTAATCAACTTCTTTCCCCATCCTCCTTTTTCATCCTTTCTCCCACACAAACCATATCAACATCAAAAAACATACTTCAACTCCATGTCATACCACATACGACATAATTAATAATCATAAACATATAATGCATAGCATATGAAGCACATAATGCATATAAGCACACAATGGCCTTAGTAAACCCTTACCTAAAATGTCACCGGTCTTGGAGCACACCCTTATATCACTTGAGGGCTTTGATTGGACTCACCTACTATGGGAAAAATACTATGATTAGGTTTTCTCTTAAGAATGCTATTATTTCCAACTTATCCCAAGACCTTATTTTTAATTAAAATATTATTATACTAAAATTAACTACACAAAATACTAGTAGAAAAACTAATAATAACACCAATGAACTTCAAAACAAAAGGGTGATACAAGGGTCTCTACCCTCCACCCAAATTAATATTAGTAAGGGTGAAAATAATAATAATATAACTTGAATAACAACTAAATATTATAAATAAAGATAATATCAAGAATAATAATAATAATAATAACAATAATATATAAGCTTTAAAATTTAAAGTGGGGTTTCGGCCCCATTTATAACTAATGACCTACTATTTATTAATATTAATAATGAAATTAATAACATATATAATAATATTGAAATAATAAAGATAATGATAATATTATTATTAATGGTTATAAGAACAATAGAAATAATAATAATGAAATACATAAGTGCGAATGTTAATACAAAATTAGGGCCTAAGATTTTCTAGAATAATTAATAAAATAAATATAATAATTATTTTAATAATTAGAATATTAATAATAATAAGAATAATGATAATAATCATATAATAATTCAATTAATAACTTAAAATTCGAAACTGACAATAAAATTATTTTATTACTAATCTCTACCCTGCAAGTAAAATTCAGCATAAATTTTATATCAAATAATAATAATATTAGTAGCAAGGAAATAATTATTATATTTGAATAATTACTAATAAATACAATAAAAATAGAATAATTTACAATAAATAGTAAATAATGACTAAGAAGGTCTAGGGTTTCACCTTGAGTCGGCGGAAATGGGCGGCACCGGCGGTGGCCGGAAAAATGATCTAAGAGGGAAAAAGATGAAGAAAAAGAGAGAAGGAGCAGGGGGAAAAATAAAATAAGGTTATGGTTCGGTGGAGGAGGATTAGAGGGACTTTTTGGGTGGTTCCTAGGGCATTAGAAGTGGCGGAAATGGCTGCGGACGACGGCTTAAGGGTTTCGGGGTGAAAATTCTGGTGAGATGAGCAACAAACTTGGCACGACTATGGAGGCCCGTGCAAAAAGAATCGAAGGTTGAAAATGGTTTAGTTAATTAGAGAAAATTTCAGGGAAGAAATTGGAATGCTGCAGTGGTGCGGAGGTTGGCTATCAGCAGCGGGGAAAGCGTCTGAAGTCAGGGTGGCGGCCAGCTCTTGCTTAGGGTTTTCGGGGAAGAAAAACTCCAAAAACTCCTACAACTAGGCTATTTATAGATGGTAGATGGGATAATAGGGTGTTGAAGCTCGACAGGGAGGTATTAAGTGCAAGAATTTGGGTGGCCGGTGGTAGTAATTGATCGGCCATCGTTTGGGTTGCTTCAAAATTTCGCGAGGCTGGGAAGAAGAAACGGGAAAGAGATAATGGATGAGAGTTATGCCAATTTATTCCTTGAGTAAAGAGGAATACAATGAGCCAAGAAACGGCTGGTCAAAGTCGTTGTAGCCGGAGAAGCCATTGACGGGGTCGAGAGTTGTAGCCGCGACGACGGAGGAGGAAGGAGGAAGGAGGAAGGAGGAAGAAGGAAGAAGGAAAGGAGGCGGTCCGGTCGCCCGGGAAAGAAAAGAAAAAGGGGAGAACCGGGCCGGTTGGCGCCGGTTATTTCCTTCATTAAACGAGACGCAGCGTCTCGACATAAAACGCAGTGTTTGGAAACACACAAGAAGGCGCCAGCGACGCTAGGCCGCGAAGGAAAGGAAAAGGAGAAGGAAACTAGGCCGCCGAGATAGGCCCAGTTTGGAGAGAAGAGAAAAAGAAAAAAAGGAAAGGAAGAAGAAAGAAAAAGAAAGAAAAAGAAGGAAAAAGGAGAAAGAAAAGGAAAAAGGAAAAAGGGGAAAAATAGTGGGTTGGTTTAATTAAATTAATTAGGATATTTGGGTTATTTAAAAATAATAATATTTAAATAAAATAATATTTAAATCCCTTTTTAGGCTAAATTAGGATTTTTAAAAGATTTTCCATAAATTCCATTTTAATTAGCAAAACACCCTAATTTTCTTCCATTAAATTATTTATAAAATTATTATTAATTTGGAACTATTTTATCCTCCTTATTTTAAATAAAATAATTTATTTAGTTAATTCCCAAATTAAAATCTTTAATTAGTTAAAGTACCCAAATTCCTCCTAATTAAAATACTTGTAAATTTATTCTTGATTTGCCCTAATTAATTTCCTTTTATTTTAAATAAATTAATATACTTAATTTACTTTTATAATAAAACCTCATTTAAGTATAATATTTAAAATTAGAAATTTTCGGGGCATTTCACCACTATTCCTAACCGGTGGATCGGCTTGGACCTGGCTCAATAATCTTTCACTTTACATTATTAATGTCTTAAGTGTCTTATTCAGAATTTTCACCCTAGACATGCATGACTAACTCCCCCTACACTTATCCTCCAAAAGGACCTGTCTCACATCGTAAGACTCATGTAGGCCTAACATCCTTTCCTCCTTACCCTAACTCTCACTAGAGTCCATCTCCCATGTATGTGGGTCAAGGCCCACTACCTTACACTTCCCAGTCCACTCATAATCTCCCTCTGGGGTTTTATTCCAAAACCCTAATTTAGGCCTAAGTGGCCCATTCTACTCCACCTCACACAACCCAAACTATTTTAACACTCCACTCATCACAACCCATAAATTCCATCCTCATCATCACACTTTAATCACCAAGTACACGTGTGACTCTGAAACCCTAGGTAACCACATCAAACCCTAGCTTCCTCATTTCCACATGTCACACCTCCATTTCTCACCTTCCACATCTTATTTTTTCCATGCTAATCATGCTCATCCTCACACGATGATTTCCATCCTCATTTCGTACTCCACTCACCCTCATTTAATTCTCTTTTTACCTCCTTCTGAGACTAGGGTTTCCTCCCAAATCCTAGCTTGATATCCTATATACCTTTCTCACACCTCAAATCAACTTTCCATACGTAAAATTCACCCCCATACAGACTTTACAAATCCTATGTAACCCTTTGAACTTTTTCATGCAAAAACCCTAAAACTCCCATGTGAAACCCTAGATTCACCCATGCAACCCTATATTAGATTCTCCTATGCAAAATCATAGACTATCTCATATGAAACCATAGATTAGATTCTCCTATGCAACACCATAGATTCTTCTATGTACAACCTTAGATTCTCCCATGCACGACTATAGATTCCCTCATGTAAAATCATAGATTCGATTCCCCCATACGAAACCCTAGATTCTTCCATTCAAAACCATAGATTCAATTCCCCCATTCCTTCATTTTACTTTTATACCCTATTATTCTTCCACTAATGGATCATTAAAAATTTTAGGTCAACTCACATCCCTTGGTCAACTTATTTCCCTTTGGTCAACTTGTTTCCCCTTTAGTCAACTTACTTTCCCATTTTCCTTTTTATCCTTTCCCTCACACAATACCACATTAACATCCTCACATGCATGTCTTAAAGGGTCACAACATATTACATCACATTCCACAACTTTTCACCACATATACATATCAACATATACCATAAGAAGGCACATAAGCATACCTTAACTCCAAGCTGCTCCATACATAAAATAGTCAACTAATAGCACATGATACACAACACAACATTATACAAGACATCCAAGGCATATAATACACATAGCACAATTAAGGTCTTAGCTACACCCTTACCTAATATGACATCGGTCTTGGAACATGCTCCTACGCCTCCTTAGGGCTTTGACTGGTCTCACTTATAAGAGGGAAAAACTAAAGATTAGATTCCTTCTTACTAAAAATACTATCATTTCCTAATTTATTCTAAGATCAAGGTTTTAGATATAATAAAAATAACACATAATAATAATAATAATGATAATGATGATGATGATGATGATGATGATGATGATGATCATAATAATAATAATAATAATAATAATAATAATAATAATAATAATAATGATAATATAATTGAACTAAAACAGAACAGGGCTTCGGCCCTCAACAACAACAACAACAACAATAATAATATACTCGACACAATATAAATATTAAAAAATAAAATAAATAAAGCTTATACAAATAGGGTAAAAGAGTTGAGAGGGTTTAGGGTTCCACCTTGAGTTGGTGGTGATAGGCGGCACCGGCGGTGGTGCACATTAGCGGCGGCAATGGCCAAAAAAGAGAAGAAAGGAGAGAAAGTTGATGATGAAACCTATCTAGGTTTCAAAGAAAATTTCACCAGATCGTGAATCGAGCGATGGGTTCAATCACAAAATATAGATCAACCTAAGGAAATTAAACCAAAGGAAGGTCAAGAAACTCAGGGCACAGTTGTATTCAATGGCAATTGATATTGATTCATAGAAGAGAGAATCGACTAAGAAGATTAGCAGAGAAGAGATTCAAGCTGGAGAGGTTTTCGTGAGACAGAGAGAGAGATCAAGAGAGAAGTTCAAAGAGAATTCTAGAGAGAATGAGAGAGAATAGTATGTGTAATATTCTACCAAAAAGTCTGTACAAATCTCCCGTATACGCCCCATATATATGCGCGTATACAATGCCCAAATACATATGGTCGGTGGGCTTTAATCAAAACAATCAAACAGCCCAAATACAAGATAGCCGAGATAATCATCCTAAAATACAAGATTATTGGTGTTGATTATAATGCTTCAACCCAAGTACAAATACAAGATTACATTTATTCCCACATAATTAAATTACAACTTATTTCCCATCAGCTAAATTATGTAGCTAATTATGGAGATTAAGGGTTGCATAATCTGCAATCCTGCTAACCCAAAAATATGGATCGGGTGGCTGATCATGCAGCCTACTTAATTCCACTAGCTATGATTTGCCGGCGAATGCATCATATGGGAATAATAATTTTTCCTCACTGATATGATCAAACAAAAAAATCAACTTATGTAGCAATTTCATGTCAGTAGTAGCAACCAATAACATCTACTCACAACAACCAACATTATGCTCCATTTCCAATAATCTGATTTTCCCTAGTTATTCACATAATAAGAAAAGTAATTATATGTATAATGTAATTTACAAGAATCAATAGAATTATCAAAATACAAATTACTGAGATACACATCATCCCCCTCTTCTTGGTGGGGTTTCGTCTATGAAACTTTTATAATTCCAATAAAAGGACTTAAATCATAAACATTGAAAGAATTACTTACATTTCCAAATTTAGAAGGCAAATTAATTTTATAGGCATTATCATTAATCCTTTCTAACACAGTATTATGTCCATCTCCTCTAGGATCCAATTTAGATTTCCTAAGTGTTAGACAACATTCTTTTATAAGATGTACCCAAACTAGATCCCCTAGTTGAAAAACAATTTTCCTTCTTCTTTTATTAACCTCAGCCATTTGTTGAACCCGTTTATTAATCTGTTGACTTACATATTCATGCAATTTCTTTATTTTTTCAGCACAAGACTCAGCATCAAAATTATGTAATTGAGAACTAGGTAAAGGACTTAAATCAAGTGGAGTCAGGGGATTAAAACCATACACAATTTCAAAAGGTGTTCTCTTAGTTGTAGAATGTAATGTCCTATTATAAGCAAATTCTACCTGTGGTAATATAGCTTCCTATTGCCTAAGATTCTTCCCAAGCATAGCCCTTAATATGTTACCTAAAGTCCTATTTACTACTTCTGTTTGTTCATCAGTTTGTGGATGACAAGTAGTTGAAAATAAAAACTTAGTTCTTAGCTTTCCCCATAATACCTTCCAAAAATGACTTAGAAACTTAACATCCCTATCAGATACTATGGTTCTACGTACACCATGTAATTTAACTATGTAAGAAAAAAATAAATTTGCTACAGTTACAGCATCATTAGTTTTATTACAGGGTATAAAATGTACCATTTTACTAAATCTATCTACTAAAACCATTATAGAATCTTTAGCCCTATTAGTAACCCCAAAACAAAATCCAAAAAAATATCAGTCCATGGCTGGGTAGGAACAGGTAATGAAGCATACAATCCAAATGGTTTAGAGGTGGATCTAGCCTGTTTACAAGGTACACAATTAACACAATACTTTAACACATCCTTTTTCATATAAGGCCAATAAAAATGATCAACTAATATATCCAAAGTCTTTTGAAAACCTAAATGTGTCATCAAACCACCATTATGTGCCTCTTGGATTAATAATCCTCTATATGATCAATTAGGTATGCATAGTCTATTTCCCTCGGGCAGTAGTTTCATAATTCTTATACACTTCCTTAAAATCATGATCTTCAGCATATAAAACTTTAATATGAGAAAACCCTAACAAAGTAGCATCCACTGTATTTAACAAAACATGTCTCCTAGATAAGGTATTTGCAGCTATATTATCACCTCTTTTTTTATACTTAATTACATAAGGGAAACTTTCAATAAATTCTATCCATCTACCCTGCCTTCTATTTAATTTTGATTGACTTTTTAGATACTTTATAGATTCTTGATCAGTATTTATAATAAAATATCTAGGCTATAAAAAATGTTGCCACACTTCTAATGCCCTTACTAAAGCAAAGATTTCCTTTTCATAAGTAGAGTAATTTAAAGTACTACCACTCAACTTTTCACTAAAATAAGCTATAGGTGTACCCTCTTGAGAAAGAATAGCCCCAATTCCCAAACCTAAAGCATCACCGTCCAATTCAAACATTTTGTCAAAGTCAGGAAGAACTAATACTGGAGCTTGTGTTAATTTTGCTTTAAGAGTTTCAAAAGCTTTCTGTTGTTCTAGTTCCCATTTAAAACCATTTTCCTTTTTATTAATTGCGGTTAAAGGCGCTACTAAAGTACTAAAGTTCCTAACAAACCTACGATAAAAAGCATACAAACCTTGAAAACTTCTAACCTCAGTCACTGTTTTAGGTATAGGCCATTCCTGTATTATTTTAACCTTTTCTTTATCAACAGATATGCCATTCCTACTAATAACAAATCCTAGAAATACTACACTCTCTAAAAAAAATCTTGACTTAGCTAGATTAGCATACAATTTCTCTTCCTTGAACACATCCAAAATAATCCTCAAATGTCTCAAATGCTCTTCTAGAGATTTACTGTAAATAAGTATATCATCAAAATAGACAACTACAAATTTTCAATAAAGTTTCTAAGTACATGGTTCATAAGTCTCATAAAGGTACTTGGAGCATTGGATAATCCAAATGGCATAACTAACCACTCATATAACCCAAAATTTGTTTTAAAAGCTATTTTCCACTCATCTCCTGGTTTCATCCTAATTTGATGATACCCACTCTTCAAATCTATTTTAGAAAAAACTACATCCCCATGTAACAAATCTAACTTCTCATCTAACCTAGGTATAGGATACCTATACTTAATTTTTATCTTGTTTACTGCTCTACTATCTATACACATCCTCCAACTCCCATATTTTTTGGGGAACTAAAAGAACTAGTTTAGCATAAGGACTCATTGACTCCTTAATATAACCCTTACTCAACAATTCAGAGACCTGTTTCTTTAACTCCTTTACTTCCTCTGGATTAGCTCTATAAGCAGGTCTGTTGGGAATGACAACCCTTGGTATGAAATCTATTTGGTGTTCTATACCCCTTAATGGAGGTAATCCATGGGGTTCTCCTCAGGAAATAAGTCACTATATTCCTCTAATAATTCTTTGACATTATTAGGTACAACCTTAACTAAGTTTGCATGACATTCATAAAATTTCTTATACACCATTAGATATACACTTAAATGTTGAATAATATCCCTTTCAACATCACTTTTCTTTGCATAAAATTCAGATGACTTCTTAATCCCATTTGAACAAGTTCCACTCTCTACACTCTGCCTAGTTAACTCCTTATAATCAGATTTTATTTTAATTTGATCATCAAAGATTTCTTTTTGAGTCGTAGGTGCTAAAATAATCTTCTTATCATCCTTATGCACTGTATACCTATTTTTATATCCATCATGGGTCACTCTCCTATCATACTGCCATGGTCTTCCTAACAAAAGGTGAGCAGCATGTATTGGGACAATATCACATAAAACAGAATCTTCATACTTACCTATTTTAGATTTACTAAGACCTATTGACTAACCTTAAAATCTCCTAATTCATTTAACCATTGAAGACTATAGGGTTTTGGATGCTTAGTGGTTGGTAATCCTAACTTAGATACTAATAAAATACTAGCAGCATTTATACAACTCCCACTATCAATTGCCATGTTAAAACACTTATCATTAATTAAACATCTAGTATGAAATATATTTTCTCTTTGTATTGCATTTGGGTCAGGTAATTTATTACTGTTCAATGCCCTACGCACAACAAAAAGATCTCTACTAAATGGAAGTTCTATCTCTTCCTTAGATTCACTAATGTTACCCATAATTGTGTTGACCTCTACCTCTTCTTCCTTATATTCAGATTCTATATCCCCATATTCCTTAATCAGAATATTCCTCCTATTAGGACACTCAGAGGCTATATGACCTAGTCCCCCACACTTAAAGCACTTCATGTCTCTAGTCCTGGTAGGACCACTAGTAGGGTTAGCTGTAACAGTTTTACCCTTATCAAATATGTTCCCTACTTTAACTGTAACACCCCCAAAATTCACTCTTGAATTTTTTTTAAAAGAATAAAGTGGAAGCTAGGAGAGAACTTGGGAAATGTTATCGCCACATCTAACACAAGATAAATGTCAACCATCTATCTCATGTTAGATGCAAGGCTAAAACCTGTCAAAACATTAAATCCGAAATTTAAAAGCTTATCAGAGTATGAGAAATTAAAAGTCAATTACAAAACCATTGGAAATTTATATACAACACTTATAACTTCCAAAGATGAATACAGTTAAACAAAACAAATCCCGAAGGATCAATATCCGGATTGCCTACTCACTCAAGTCAGGCCTTCCACCCCAAAATAGTATCCAATCTTAAACCTGCACAAAAGGTCTGCTCCCCACCATCAATGGATCATCACAGAACCCATTCAACCAAGGTAGTATCAGTACGGGTCCAATACTGAGTAAGTTCCACTACCTTATTTTATGGGAGAGACGTAACTATACACCAAGTGCATATTAAATCATGATACAACACGTTGATACATTATTACGCATACTCAAAACCCACATTACAAGTCCTACCATACACATATAATAACTTGTGAAACATATGTAAAATCCTATTCAAACATATAAAGGTGGTATGACCAAATTGTAAAGTAACTCATGTGCCTCAGGTAGGATTAATCCATATTATTGAAAACTCAATACGTAGCATACTCACGTAAGCAGCATGTAGTAATACAGATAATAAAAGCCGGCCATGGTCCAATTAGACTTATTTTCTTTTGAATCTCTGTTAAATGTAGTCATCTCACACCACAATCTTTATTAATCCACGTGAGTACGGGAACCCCACTATTATAGCCGGTGGACCGGAGTACATACACTCAGGGCAGAATGCTCTTGGCTACTATTATTTGCTGGTGGACCGGTCTCCAGGGTAGAACGCTCCTGGCCACTATTATTTGCCAGTGGACCAGTCTGGCCCCGACTCACGTGGTGTTTCACTATAAGTACTTAGTGTATTTTCCATGACTTATTCTTTATTCTCATTAATAATATGTTCATTCCACACATATTCTTTAATAGTCCATGTGAGTGCGGGAACCCCACTAGTATAGCCGGTGGACCGGAATACATACACATAGGGCATAATGCTCCTGACCACTATTATTTGTCGGTGGACCGATCTCCAGGGCAGAATGCTCCTGGCCACTATTATTTGCCGGTGGACCGGTCTGGCCCCGACTCACATGGTGTTTCAATGTAAGTACTTAGTGTATTTTCCATGGCTTAGTTTATTTACTTGTGTTTGTTGAGCACGGAATCCCCCACTATTATAGCTGGTGGACCGAAAATCATGCAGGGCAAAACGCTCTTGACCATTATTGTTTGCTAGTGGCACGGTCTCCAGGGCACCCTGGCTTCTGGCCACTATTATTCGCTGGTGGACCGGTCTAGGTCCGACTCAACATTTTCCTCTTTAAGTGATTAGTGTCTTAACATATCTTATTTGAAAGTGTTTTACCCTTGACATGCATGGCTAACTATATCTACACTTATCCTCCCAGGAGGGCCCGTCCCATATCTTGGGACGCTTGCGCCCCTTATCACACCTCGATGTTTACTTCCCCTTTAAACTTACACATAATAAAAACCAACTCCTAAGGGTGTGGGTTAAGGCCCAGCACCTTGTTACATCCACTCCACATGCTATCTCCCTTTAGGGTTTTTCCTTGGAAACCCTAATTGGACCTATGTGGCCCAACTTTCTCTCACTTACACTACCATTACTCAATTTATTGCCTCACACCTCATCTCATTTAGATCCAATCCCAAATCATATCGCTTTACCCATCAATTCCACCTGTGACCCTAACACCCTAGTTGGCCACTTCAACCATATTATCTTTCTTCTCCCACAAGTAACCTCTCCTTTTCACCCAATATTTCTTCTCTCGTATAACACCCATAATCATTCCATATAACATAAACTCTCACTCTCAACCTACACCTCACTCACCCTTAATCATTTTTACTTTCTCCTTTTTTTTAGATTACTAATTCTTCCCAAAACCCTAATCGGGTCCCTTACACTCCCCTTTAGCAACTCACTTCCTATTTATTTCTTTTTTTTCTTTTCATCTCCATGTCATAATAATAATCACCCTAGCATGCATGTCCTAGAGGGTTACATCATGTCACGTCACATCATAATCACCACATATGGATATCACATTCATGTCATAAGGAAAACACATACCACATGCCTTAACTCCAAGCTGCGCTACGCATAAAACACGTTAAGGATAATCATGTGATACACAATGGGACATGGTATATATACAAAGCATCCAAGGCATGCAAGTCACATAACACGTAGGGACCTTAGCCACATCCTTACGAAACACCCATAAGTAGAGATAAGTAGAGACTTACCTGGATCCGAAGCTAGCTAAGCGAGATGAGAGGGAGAGAGAGATCACTAGTTCGAGGATCCACAATAAAGCTTTCCTAGATCGCCGATAGACATCTAAAACTAAGTTAGAAACTATCCTATCGATCAATAATTTCAACTATTATAATTTAATCGATACAAAGAGACACAAACTATTTTTCTTGGAAAACGTGTCCAAAACTTAGAACTTAAAAGCATAGCTCTATTAAGATTTAAGATTGAATATAAATAAAAAAGAATTAATAAAAATACACTTAGGACATTTCAAAATAATTTGGAAAGCCCAAGAAGGATAATCGATTATAAGTTAATCTATTGAAAATAACTTATTTATTAGGTTTTACAACTAAATAGGTAACCCAACCATTTTCACAGAACCAAATCCAAACCGATTAGATTAAAACATAATTTAAATGATTTAAAACCCAAAGATAGAAATCAATTAGATAAAAGACGCATAGCAAAAATCAATTTTATAAAATCATCCCCGAAGATTAGGGTTTTTAATGCCTAAACTACGAATCGACCAAATCAGTTCGATTACCTCAAATTGATAGTTTTAAAACACAATTAAACTAATTTTAGATAAATCTAGATAATCAATTCCACAAAACAATCTTCCGATTAACCAATTCTAGGCAATCCATTTTCAAAATTTAGGTTTTAAAAGCCAACGACACAAACTCAGGTAATTCAAATCAATTAATTCCAATTAAAGGTATTATAATACAATTCGGATTATTTCAACTACTTCTATAAATTTAATTTTAGAAAAACAACTATACAATAACCAATTTCATAATCTCACTTGAAATCTAGGGTTTTAGGCCCAAAAATACAATTCGGTTGAATTATATTAATTCAATCAAATTGAAAGTTTAGAAATGCAATTAAACACATTTTATAACATATCAAATAATCAATTACTCAAAACTAATAAAAGAAATACACAATTTAGCAGAATTAGGGTTTTTGAGCCTAGAATGCAAATCCGATCAATTTGCCAAAACATATCAATTGACAGTTTGAAAATGTAATTAAACATATTCTAATGTAATTTATATAGTTAATTGAATAAAATAACCCGATTACACAATCCAATTTAAACCCGCGGGAGTTTTGACCTAAAAATCTAATTCTGATCAATTATGCAAAATTTTCCTAAATCAACACTTCCAATATAAAATTAAATACATTTTAAACGATATTATAAAATCAATTGAGCGGAATGACTCAATTATATGACCTAATTTGATCACACATGAATTTTGACCTAGAAATCAAATTCCAATAAATTTTGCATAAATTTCTCAAATTGACGGTTCCAACATGAAATTAGATACATTTTATAACATATTGTATAATCAATTTCCCCAAAATAGCTAAATGGGACGTATCCAAAAAATTCGGGCATAACCCAGCCAAAAATCCAATTTTTCCAAAATTCCAACATAACTATACAATTAACGTATCCAAATCATTCTCGCAGCACATATATACATCATCAAACAATTAATTTAGCTTATCACAAGCTAAATCATACTCAATTAAACGAATTAATATTAGGGTTTTTCGAAAAATTATACGAAACGAAACCGACAAATTGGGGCAAAGGAAGGCCGAGGAAGCTTCATCGGGGAACGTGGACAGCTCGCCGGTGGTCAGCAGGGCCTGTCGTGGCCGGACGACGGCTCGTCATTGCTGCTGTTGCTCCCGCACTGCCGCTGGTGGTTGCTGCTACAGCTACGGTCAAGCTAGCTGCTGCGGCTGCTACTGCGCGCTTCGGTGGGCTACTGCGTTGCTCGCGGTAGTAGCTCTGGCTGCGGCTATTCGTAGTGGCGGCTGGTGGAGAAGGAGGCGGATGGGAAGCTAGGGCTTTCTGGGTGCAGAGAACAGGGAGCAAGGGAGTCGGGGAAAGGGGAAGGGAAGAGAGAAAAGGAAAAGAAGAGAGGGGGGTCAGGTACCGACGGGTAGGGCTCTTTTTTATTTTATTTAACAAATACAATTATAAAACGAAATAATAATTATCTAAAATTGTTATTGGAAGATTTATCTAAAATTTATTTGACAAAAAAATTATTTTGTAAGGTTACGAAAGCTTAAAATAAATAAAAGAACTATATACAGAACTTCAGAAACATTTTCGGAAGAATTTACCAACGAACGTAAAAATTTATATTATTTACAGAAATACATTATGAGACCCTGAAATAATATTTAAAAACATATAATAAAATGTTTAAGTCAAATTCTAATAAACCGAGACTAATTTTAATAATTTACGAAATCGGTTTTCCACAAACTGAAAAGCATAAAACAGAAGAATATTAATTTCAAAAAGAAATTATTAAATAAGCTCCGAAAATATTTTTAATTTAAACTTCCCGAAAATATTAACGATTTTTGGAATCGAATAAATTTAAAATCGAAAATATTTTCTACAGGTAAAATCATTCAAATAAATTTAACTATTTAAAAAGAAATTCTATAATTTAAATAATATATTTCTTCAATGAAATATGACTTCAAAATAACGTCGTAATCACATGAAAAAGTTATAATTGAAAGCAAATCTAAAATATTAAAAATAAAAATACGAGAAAGAATGGGAATACATATTTTTAACCGAAATTTGAATTCATAAGAATATAATAAAATCATTGTCGTGAACGAATTTATCTAGAATGGTTCGCAATGACAATGATTAATTACATTCAATTATGAATTCGAAATCGTCGATAAATCCATAAAACGAATCGAAATTAAAATAATTAATCATTTACATCAAATTATGCTAATAAAATCATTAAACTCAATAAATCTGGATTTTAAAAATATGGGGTATTACATTAACCTCATTACCTTTACACTTCAAGTCAAATTTTCCACTGTTCTTCCAATTTCCAGAACTACTTCCACCAAAATTCCTCTTCATATTGTTTCTAAACCCAATTCTAGGTGGTTTACTCTGTCTAGCTTTCCTTATTTGACTTTGTATCTTAGCTGCTATGTTAACCATCTCTTCCAAAGTTTCATAGGGATATAATTCTACCTTATCAACAATTTTAGAGTTCAACCCACTCAAGAACCTAGCCATAGTAGCATCCTCATCCTCTACAATTCTAGTTTTAATTACTAACATCTCTAACTCCTTAAAATATTCATCTACAAACCTATTACCCTGACTTAATGTCTATAGTTTCTTATATAATTCTCTATAATAGTAATTTGGAACAAACCTCTTTCTCATTAAAGCCTTAAATTCATCCCAATTCTGTATAGGTGGTTCTCCACTCCTACACCTAGTTAAGATAAGGTTATAATACTAAGAAGAAGCATAGTTTGTAAATTCAACTACTGCTACCTTAATTTTCTTCTCATTTGAATAATTATGACGCTCAAACACTAACTCTATCTTCCTATCCCATTCAAAATAATAGTTAGGATCATTTCTCCCATTGAATTTAGGTATATTGAACTTAAGGTTACCTACATTCCTATCAATTTGATCTAACTCCCTTTCCTGCCTATTAACCTGCCTAGGCCGTCTATCACTATTATTAGATATCTAATCCTCTAATTCTTCTAAATTAGTAAAAGGGGGAATCTTGTTTCTAGGCTCGATGGGAGCCGTACCTAATACCCCAACATGTTGATCATTTAGTCTATTATTTTGTAAATTATTAATTCTAATTTCTTGTTCGCCTATTCTTTGCTCTAAATTAGCAGACATTATAGCCAATTGGGCAGTCCTTTGTTCCTGAAATGTCCTAAGTGTTTCTAATAGGTCATTACTAGACACAAACACCGATTGGTTCATAGATTGGCTATTATTAGACATAATGGATTCTACAATTCCTATTTGCTTTATAAACAAACACAGACAATTAATCGATTTACAAAAACAGTACAATTAAGTCTAGCAAATCAAATAATGTCAACAACAATGATCACACTTGTAAAAGAATAATCACAGCACAACGATATGATTAAAATAATCCACTAAGAATGGGATAATAATACTAGGACAATCGCCGACCAACACACAAACAAGATTTCTCAGAAAGGAATGAATATACCGCGCCAACAATTGTTCGCGGTTAAGCTAAATAACAATTTGGGCCCTTTTCTTGGAGCCTTTACTCCTTTCTTAAAGAATCGCCGGTACTGAGTTAATACCTGCGCACTCATTCAAGATTTTAGTGTAGCATCAACCCGCAAACAGAAAGGTTAATTCTTAGTCACAAGAAATACATGGATTAGAGCAAAAATGGATAGAGTTTACCGAATACGGAGCTGATTAGCAATTACTGCAAAAGAAGCAAGAATCCGATCAAACCCTAGCTGAGAGAAAAGTATTGAATAGTTAATCTGGGTTTTCCAAAGTACTGTCATCTTGTGAGGGTTAAAATCTCTTCGCCAAAAGTAAGAATTCGCCGTTGCAATTACCGCAACAAGAATTATTTGATTCTTGTCAGATGCGAACCCTAAAATGCCAACTTACAAAATTGAGGGTTAGCGAGATCAAGAATTGGATAGAAACAATAAAATTTAGCAATAATGCATATTAAACCACAAGCACTCAATTACTCGTGGCTCTAATACCAAATGATGATTTGTTAATTTTCTTCCGCTATCTGTTTCAAATAAAACGAAAATTTTTAATAGTGAATTTTGGGGGTGTTACAAGTTGGTATCATAGCTGGGTTCGACCACGCTCTTGATTTTAATCTTTTTAAACTGATACCACAATATGGTATCAGAGTAGTTGGTCCTTTTGACCACCCTCGTTTTCAAGAATAAAATTGGTTTCCAAAGTTTGTATTTGATTCTTAAGCGTTTTTTGACCACTCCTCCAATTTTTATTCTTCTTAAGCTGGTACCACAAGTTGGTATCAAATATTTTCATAAAGCCTTTCTCAGTTTTTAAACATTTTGAGTTGATATTACAAGTATTTACTAAAGTTTTTCACTAAAGGATTGAAGGTTAAATGATTCTTCTAAAGTTCTTCCCTGATTTTCTCTTTTATTTCAAAAACCAGATTAGTCCTGAGAGTTGGGTATGGGTAGATTAAGTGACCCTTGTTTGGGTCACCTAGCTTGAGAAAATAGCACCTTCCCTAACAAACTTCTATTTTACAGCTGACTCGAAATGGATCGAGACGAACAGGTCGACAACCTGGAGAGGGCGTTTGAGGTGCTCATGGGATTAGCTCAGCGTTCCTTGCTAACACAATCTCAAATTGCTTTGCCTCCAATGGGTATTGGAGAGGATTGGCTCGATAGGGTTTCACGTCATCGACCCCCGACCTACGATGGAAAGGAAGATCCCACAGTCTTAGAAAGTTGTATACGGGATTTTAAAAGGACTTTTGAGGTGCTCAACTGCCCTGAGGAACGAAGGACAAACATCGCGACGTATTTCGTTCGAGGACCAGCCGACACTTGATGGGAAGATCTTCAAACTCAAGGAGGACTACCGACGTCATGGGAAGACTTCAAGACCACCATCCGTATGCGTTTCTACACAGAAAGTCTCAAGAGGGCCAAACTCAAAGAATTCATGGAGTGGACACAAGGAAGCTTGTCGGTTCGAGAGTACTACGAGCGATTCACTGAGTTGCTGAAGCTTGCCCCTGGAATAGCAGCTAGCAAGGCTACAATGGTCTTTCAATTCGAGCAAGGACTTCGATTCAAAATCCGAAGCATGATGAGCACTGACATTTTCCACGATCTGAGTACGGTGTACGAGCGAGTGTGTATCGCCGATGCCTTAGTCCAAGAACAAGCCTCCATTCTAGGCAAGAGAAAGAGCAAAGAAACCAAGATTGAAGAAAAGATTCATCGCCCCAGTAGCAAAGTTTTGCAGGACCATCCTCAACTCCAAACTAAAGCTTAGTGTAAGAAGAATCAGGGTGCTCCTAGTGGCAAGGATAGCAAGAGATCAGCCAGACATTACCATTGTCATCGTTGTAGAAGAGATCATCCAGGCAAGGATTGCATGGGAAATCTGATTCAGCGCCATGACTATGGAAAACTTGGATATAGGAGCTTCGAATGCTACAACGTACCCCGTGAAGGAATCTAGAGGTCACAATAACTACCATCTTGATAGAACCAAGTGCTCGGAGCAACTTATTCAACCTCGTAATTGAAGCAGATAAGCAAGTATTCGACTCTGATACAACTCCTTCAAGTCCTTAGTGGTTGTTGTGTTACTAATTATGTGTGTAATTATTTTCCATAGTTAAGTAAGATTCTCTTTAAGGGGGTAGTTACCCCAAGTAACTTAGGATCCCTTTTTGTAACCCTAGTGTTAAGGCCTAAACTTTGGGGATAAAGTTTTTCTTTAAGGGGGTAGTGATGTAATCCCCCAAAATTTTAGAAAATAAATAATTTAATAAATAGATTTTATTTGAAATAAATTAGCTTTTAAAATTATTTAGTTTAATTATTTTATGGATTTTTGAGTATATAAATTTGGACGGGAATATTTAGTAAATTAAAATAGATATTTTGTTATTTTATCATGCTATTTTTATTTAAATAATTTTCCAAACTAATATTTTACTAACTTTATCCTTCTTAAACTAATACATTAGATTATAATGAATTAAATTATTAAATTAAATAATTTATCAAGAATATTACATTTTATGATTTTATAAATTAATTTATTTTATTCTCCCTATTTTTCCATTTCCCCCTTTTGCCCATTTCCTTTTCTTCTTTCTTCTCTTTTCCTTTTTCCCCTCCCTTAAGCCACCTGCATCGCCCTGTTCAGCCCCTCCCCTACGCGCCTAGGCCAAAGGCCCGTTTCTCCCCTCCCCACTTCTCCTTCTCCCACACATGACGCAGCCCAACCCAGTCACCCTTTATTTTCCTTCTTCCTAGACCGGACTGACCGATCCTTTCTCCCCTACGTCGACTGATCTGCTCCGCCCCTTCCTTTCTTTCTTCTCCTTGCTCATGCCCGACCAGTGCTACTTCGACTCCATGCCTACCACCACCAAGCCGCCGTGCAGCTGCCCCCACTTGCCACCGCGCCTTCTCTCTCTTCCTCTCCTTTCCCCGTCATTTTATTTCCTATTTCGAACCAAACCAACCCCTGGACCACAACTCGCATGCCCATCTTCCTTTCCTTCTTCTTCCCTCCCTTTCCCCTACCAACCGACACCTCCCTGCCACCCTTCGTCCTATTGCTGACTAGCCACCTGCCCCATCTCTTCTCCCTCTTCTTTTTCTTCACCTCTCCAGCCTCCTTTTTCCCCATAATTCGAGTGCCCCCTTTCCCTGACCTCCCTTTTCTCTCCTTTCTCCTCCTTTCTCCTCTTTCCATTCTTCCCTATGTTTTGCTCGCCGCCGCCAGCCACCGCTCCAAACGCCGCACTAACCCCCTGCACCGCCTTCTGCCACCACAAGACCCCAAGCCACCCTCGAGCCCCTACAGCTCCTCCCTTTTCCCCCTCTTCTTTTCCTCCCCACTTTTCTCCCTTATCGGCAAGTCACCTGCGACCACTCCTTCCGCCGCCACCAAACCCACCATTCGACACCCTACAACCTCCTCTACGATCCCCATACATTGGTTGGCTGAAACAAGTCCTTGAACCCCTTCATTTTCCCTCCTCTTTTCCTTCCTTCTTAGCCTCTCCACCTCGACCCACCTCGGCCGCCCTCTTTGCCGCCTCGCTACCTCACCGCCGTCGTCTCCGCCACCTTTGGCCGCCAACAACCTATCCTTAGCCTCCACCTACACCCCCTCTTCACTTCTGCATCCTTACCTTGCCTCCAATCCTCCCCCATCTACCTCCTTTTCTAGCCTAAAGTCCCTAAACTGAGCCATCTCTCCTCCCTTCTATCTCACCCCTTCAAACCTTTTCTCCCCCTTATTCTACATGTGGCTCACGTTGTTCATGCAACATGAGCTCCACATTGATTTGGAAATTTAATTATCTAAATTTTGAGGTATATTAATAATTAATTAAAGTGTATTATTATTACATAAATTTTTATAAAGTTTTAACCTTTTTAATTTCCTACTTCTAATATAATACTTTTTGATATTATTTTTAGGTGTTGAGTTGCTAATTAAGCTTGAATCTTTAACTGGGATACCAGTAAGGTTCGATTTTTATGGGATTAAGGTAATCGTTAAACCTCACTTAAATGCATGGAAAGACGTATGCTAGCACATTAGGGATTTTAGTATGATTTTATGCATGTTTTGTGTTGCCTAGTATGATATATATATGGTTGCTTATATTGATTGATAAATAGAAAAGAAAGGAAAATTATGATAGCTTTTGTGCCATGTGTAGAAATGATACTTAAGGAATGAGTTTGATATTTGATGGAAATGTTAAATGCTTGTCTATGATATGTTATGTTGCTAATGCATGAATGATATTATTGTCTAAGGGTATTTTAGTAATATGCTTATGTAAGTATGTGATCTAATATATTTAGTTGCTAATGAGTATTATGTTGAATAATGAGAAGTTGATGGAGTTAAATGATAAGAATGAAGTGCTAATATTAGTATTTTATGTAGTGGTGGTAAATTCATAAAAGTGGTATAATAAAGGGGTTAAGTGGAAATTTTATAAGTGAAAAGGGTATTTTGGAAATTTGGTAGTAAAAGGGTATTTTGGTAATTTCAAAAGAAAGGGGTGAAATGATAATTTTATAAGTAAAAGTATAAAATTGTAAGTTGTAAGAAAAGGGGTATTATGGTAATTTTTGAGGCAAAAGGGCAATATGGTAATTTTATGATTAAATGGCTTTTATAAGTAAAGGGGTATTCTGGTAATTTCTGGAGAAAAGGGTAAAGTGGTAATTTTAGAGTTAAAGGGTAATATAGTAATTTTATAAGTAAGTGGTAAGAACGGTAATTTTAGAAGTAAGGGGTAAAATAGTAATTTTAGATGAAGGAGGGTATTATGGTAATTTGCAAGAAAAAGGGAAATATGGTAAAATTGGATGTAAGGGGTAAAATGGTAATTTTCATAAATAAAAGGATATTATGCTCATTTAGAAGTAAGGAGTAGAAGGGTGCTTTTATAAGTAAAAGGATTTTATGGCAAACTTGGGAGTAAGGGGTAACTTGGTAATAATGATAACGACGAAGGATAAATTGGTAATTAAATTATGATTAAAAAAGGGTAATTGGATAATTATGATGATAGAGAGGGTAACTTGGTAAATTAACCAATAAACTTGGTAAATTAACTTGGTAAATTAACCAATAAAAGGGCATTATGGTAATTTTAATGGAGAAGGGCAATATAGTAATTATAAGAATGGAGAAAGGGTAAATTAATAATTATAAATATGGAGAAGGGTAAATTAATAATTATAAATATGGAGAAGGGTAGATTGGTAATTATAATTATGAAGGAGGGTAAATTAATAATTGTAATTATGAAGGAGGGTAAATTTGGGATTTATAATAATTGAAAAGGGGTAAAATGGCAATTACAATAATTGAGAGGGGTAAAATGGTAATTATGATAAGAGAGAAGGGCAATCTGGTAATTTATCCAACTAAAGGGTAAATTGGTAATTATTTAACCAACTAACGTGGCAAAATAGTAATCATGATAATGAAGGAGGGTAATTTGGTAATTTATCCGACTCAAGGGCAATTTAGTAATTATAACAAAAGAGAAGGGTAATTTGGTAATCTAACCAACCAAAAGGGGAAATATGTTAAGATTTACAATTATGAAGGTTGAATGATGATCTAAAAAAGTAGGAGATAACTTAGTAACAGAAACCAGGAAAGAGGTAATTCGAGAATTATGCAACCTTAAGGGTAATATGGTAATTTATTGAGTAAGGAAGGGACGACTTAGCAACTATATAAGTAAGGGGTAAATAAGTAATTTATACCTAACAGGTCGTTGTGATTGTGAAATTTCATAATATGATTAAAGTAATGCTGGTTAGCAAGTTAAGAATATTTGATAGCTATTAAGTATTATGAGAACGAATCCTAATTCAGAATTAGATGAGATTATGATGGCTTTAATGGTTTCTTTGTGATATCTTGGATAACCATCGGAATAAGAAATGACTAATGATATCAGAATGATTGAAAGTGAATAAGTATCTGATTATCGTGCCTTTTTGTGATCACCTTAATTAATACACTAATACTTAAAGTGAAAGACCTTAAGATCGGGAATGGTGACTCTTTAGGGGTCGCTACCCAAAAGACATGGTTTAGTCCACGATTATTCTGGTATTTGCTGGCGTGCCTTTGTGCCCCAACCAGGCCCTATATCTTACTCTATCTAGCTCTACGGACCTAGTTAGGGGGTATGCATACTTATGGATTAGGTGTCCTTGTTGGTAGGGTACTGAGTAGCTTTATGCACCGATACGACTAGGGTACCTTTGCATTCCTGGGTTCGTGGTTGAAGGGTACTGAGTAGCTTGTATGCACTGGTACGACCGGTGTACCTTTGTGTCCCGGGTTATTTATCTCCCATCCGAGGCAAATAAATAGAATTGTTGTGCTGATTAAGGAAAGGAAAAACACTAATATCGACAGTGAAAGATTAATGAGCCGGCCCTAGTTGACTTATGTTTATGAGTACCGATCCATCGGTTATAATAGTGGCCCAAGAGCGTGTTGCCCTGGCAAGTGATTATGAGTACCGATCCACCAGATATAATAGTGGCCCAGGAGCGTGTTACCCTGGATGATGTTGATATATATTCCGATCCACTGGCAATAATAGTGGGGGTCCCGAGCTCAATAAAACCAGTTATCTATATGAATAAAGTTATGAAAAAATACTAATCACTTATAGTGGAACACCATGTGAGTCGGGGCCAGACCGGTCCACCAGCGAATAATAGTGGCCAGGAGCGTTTTGCCCTAGAGACCGATCCACCGACATATAATAGTGGTTAGGTGCATTCTGCCCTATAAGTGACCGATCCACCGGCTATAATAGTGGGGTTCTCGCACTCACGTGGATATAAAATATGAGATTGATTGAATGATGATGGAATAATGGCTTAAGGCCCGAATGTATTGATTTTACACTATGACATAGCTTAAGGCCCAAAAGTATCGATCGTAACTTATAACTTGTTGATATGTGGTGGCCTTGTTATATATGTGATTGTTATGTATGCACCTCTTATTACATATGTACATAGCTTGCATTATGTGTTATATTGCGGGCCTGTTTTTAAGTGTGGTATCAAAGGGTTATTCAATACCATAGTACTGAAGGGTTCCCTTCGTGGGGCCCCTGCCTATTCAATGGGTAGTGCCCCTTGCAGGTCTTTTCAGGTGCTACTCAAGTGGACAATGGGAAAGAGAGTAAGGAATTATCCGGTATCGTTAGGGTTTTTCTCTTTCTCTTTTAGATTTCTAGTTTCAATGATTAACGTTGTTAAAGTAACCATCATTGGTAGATTTTATTCTTGTAAATGATTTGATGCGCTACTCTGATTTAAAAAATGGGTTGTAAATTGTGTTTTACACTTTTAGCCTTAGCACTTAGTACTGGAACGGTAGGAGTGAACCGGTCTGGTACTAAGTGTGGCGGTAATATCTCTAGAATTTATGATTTGATAATTTGCTTCCGCTAACTCTTTCAAATAAAACGAAAATTTTCAGTAGTGAATTTTGGAGGTGTTACAGGTGGAGAGGGGTTATGTAGGGAAAATGGATGGTGGTAGGGGAAATTAGCAGGAATTGCCATAGGGGAGAAATAAGGAGAGGTAGGGAAGCAAAGGAGGAGGAAAGAGGGAAGGAAAGAGACAGGGTGGTGGCTAACGACAAAGGCTAGGTTGGTTGTGGAAGTGCTAAAGGTAGCTGTAGATGAAGTAATAGGGAAAAATAGGGGCGTGGAGAAGAAGAAGAAAGAAGGGAGAAAAGAAGGTAAGGGGAGAGAGCAGACATGAGGGAGAATAGAGGAAAGGAAAAAGATAATAATAATAAGAAGAAGAAGGGGAGGAGAAGTGGGTTCAGCATGCGAGGTAGGTAGCGGTGCAAGGGGTGGTAGGTTGAGGTAGGGCAGGTATGGTAGGGGATGAAAATAGTAGGAAAAGGGCACGCGGAGAAGGGAAGTTTAGGGGGCTACAAGGTCAGAAAAGGAAAAGAAAGAGATGGTAGGAGGGTGGTGGTGTAGGGTGTTAGGTCAGCAAGAGGGGGTGGTGTAGTAGGCATGTAAGAGAAGGAGGAGGCATGCGCAAGGGGTGCATTAGGCGTGGTTGGCTAGGTGCAGGCAGGGAAAGAAGGGGAGGAGGAAACTGGGCTGCGCGGGGAAAGAAGAAAAGAGATGGAAGGCTGGGCCACTCGAGGAGGGAAGGAAGGAAGAAGAGGGAAGTGGGCTAATCGTGTAGGAGAGGAGAATAGAAGAAGGGGGGAGAGATGTTGGGCCAACCCGAGGGAAAAGAAAAGAAGAAGGGGGAGGATGGCTCGGGCTCACCTGAGGGAAGAAGGAAGAAGGAAAGAAAAAAAAGGGGAAGAAATAGGAAAAAGGAAAAGAAGAAAAAGAAAATAAAAATATATTTAGAGTTAGGATTAGAAATTAGATTAAAATTAGGATATTAGAAAAATATTAAATTAATTTATCCAAAAATTAGGGTATTAATTTAATAATTTTTTTGATAAAATTACGAGTTTAGGGTTTATTTAATTAAAAAGACTAAGATAAAATGTTAGAAATAATTATATTAATTTATTAAATAATTTTATCTATTTTTGTAAGTCAAAGGTTTACAAAAATAATTAAATCAATAATATAAAGATTAATTTTTTTAGATAAAAGGTTAAACATTCAAATTTTAGGTTATTGATATTTATATATTTTATGCCCTCTCAATCTAAGCTTTTGGTCATTTATTTATGTAATATATGAGGTTATTAATATTATTATAAAAATGTTCTTACAATTTAATAATCTCAATTACTTAATTTATTTTGAACATCATGAAGAAATTAATACGATTTTGATAGTCTGTCATATTTTGGCCATAACTTTTACATACAAACTCAAATTTAGGTGATTCAAATTATTTATAAAGATAAAAAAAATGAGATTTGTAACTTATATTTGTAGAGAGTTTTGCTAAAATTGAGTGCAACGTTGTAATACCACAAATTTTAGCTAATTCTAATCCTAATCTCAAAAAATTAATATTTTTACCTTACCCTAATTCCTTAATCCTAAAATCTAAACCTAATTCTAATCTTTATTTTGAGTCATTAACATTTTAACCTAAACCTAACCCTGAATGATTTCTATTTTAATTGCACCTAAATTCTCTAATCTACATTTTTAGCTTACTTCTAATCCTAACTTGAAAAACTATTTTCTTGTTTCTTTTTTCCTTTTATCTTTTCTCCTTCTCCTTTTCTTTTCCCTTTTATTTTCTCCTTCTTGGCTTCCTTCTTTCTTTGTTGACTCTCTTTTCTCCCAAACATCGCTATATGTTTCTCTTCATCATCACCACCATCCTCTCCCTCAACCTATGAGATTTCTTGTTGAAAATTTTACTCATAACCAAACCCTACCTATGCATTTACACCTCCATTTTCTATCAATTCTCACCATTCGCACAACCTCTCTCTCTATATATCCCTCAACTCTCTCTCCCCACTTCATTTAATTTCCTTAACTAACTCACTCCTTCCCTCTAGTTTTTTCGAGCACTATAACCCACACATACCCTTTTATTCTCCTTCCTTCTTACCCTATTTTTGGATTCCACACATCATACACCACTCGCTACCACTGATCACCAAGCACTACCATTTTCTCTAGCAATTGACCAACACAACCTCCCCATCAACCCATCCTCATCTATGTCATAAAACCATGTTAAACACCCCACCATCTCATGCTAGACAACCTCCAAACTCTTAGACTTCACTGCACTTAAACCCACCACCGTCACCTTCCCTCGTTGCACCCTCATTATAAATGGCTGCAAGTGCCATTACTACCACCTTATAAATGACATCAAGTGTCTTGCTCTCTCCTTAGCTATGACAAGAAGTGTCATTATCCCCTTTGTTACACCAAGTTTTGTCAAAACCTATTTAACACTTCTGCATTTTGGTTTTGCTCCATTTTCACCCTTATTTGTCTTAGCCTTTCCTTACTTGTATTCTAAAGTTTTAACTTTTGTTTTTTCCATTTTTATAAGGCTATTTTATAGCGGTCTTAGAGGAGGCATGGTAAGGCTTATACATGTTTAGAGATCAGTGTTCTTTTTGGTAAGGATACAAGTCGTAGTTAGGGATTTCTTGTAAATATTATGTATGACGGTGTGTGTTTTATCATGTTGTTATGATTATGTTGATAATTTCATGCTAATATTATGATGCAAATATGTGGTATCATATGAGGGGAAGTGATTAAGATGAGAAATCATGAGCTTATACGATATTGTTAAGATAAGTCTTATCTTGAAAACCCTTAGTAAGATAGTATGATCTATGGTATTACAATGAGGATTTGATAAATTATAGTAAGTGGGTAATGATTAAAGTTAATATGTATGTAACGTAATAACTTGAGGATTGGAAATAATGATATCGAACATATAGTTTTTTTTTTTAAATAAGGGTGCTTGGTTATCCTTAGGTTATTCTTTTAATATGGGAATTTTGGTGTTTTAATGTGTTAAATAGCTTAAATATGCTCAGAATATCATGTTAAATGTTTGGAATAATAATGAATGGCCTAACTCCAAATAAAATGAGAAAATAACTTAAATTGAGAATAGTAACCCTTAGAGGTCATGTTATTATCGTATATGTAAGACACCAGAGTTAGACTATGATTTTTGGGTATTTTGTTAATATTTTTATCTAAATAATTTATATTAAATTTGGTGGCTATATGATTCTTATGGAAAAATTATGCCTATTTTATAATATTAGGGTTTTGTAGGGGTTATAAATAGTAACTCTAGATATAGGGTTGTTAGTACATGTATAAAATATTGGAGTCAGGCTTTGATTTTTGGATATGTTGATAATAACAATATTTTAGAAGATGTGCTAAAAATGGTGGATAAATGAGAACTATGGGATGATTTATGCTTATAAGATGAAATTAGGGTTTCTTAGGGAAAATATGGCATTTTTTCTTGGGAAATATTCCAATCTTCATGTGGTTATGTTTTACGTGTTTTGGGTAATTATGTTAAGCTGTATTATGTATCTTGCATATGTATATCTACATGATGATATCAATATAAATAACCATGAATAAGATATTAATTATTTGAAGTGAAAGATCATAAGAGTCAAGACCGGTTATACCTATCCATTCCACTAGATAAGAATAGTAGCCAAGAGCTTTATGCTCTGGAGATGTGTATTATTGATACCATTCCATTGTATAATAATAATGGATACGATATTTATACCTTGGGTTTATATGTTATTTATATTGTTCCATCAGTTGAAAATAGTGAGGGTCCTTAAACTTACTCTGAAATAAATCATCAAAATGATTGTAATCATTGATAAGATACCGACCATTTAAAGTAAAAGACCACGTGAGTCAGGACCTGTTTTACTTGTTCATTCCACTAGACGATAATGGTGGCTAGGAGCTTTGTGCCCTAGGGTTGTATATTATTGATATTGTTCCACTAGTTGAGAATAGTGGAGTTCTTGAACTCAACATAATTAAGATTTTGAACCTTAATTATGTCATTTTTATTGTGTGACTTAAAATCAATAAATAAGTTGGCACTCTTATGTTAATCTATATGTATATTATCTATTGTTGTGATCTTATGACTTACATGATCCTACTATGATTGTATTGTTAACTTACTTAGTACGTAACATACTAATCATCCTTATCATGGGTGTTTCTAATTCCAACGAGCATACGACCTAGATGTTTTTGTAACGGTTGATAAGAACCCTTTGGATGACTTTGTTGTTTATGATGCTTTACTCATGGAAGAGTGATTCTTATGTATCAAGGTTGGACGTAGAGTCATGTTATCAAGTTATTTGCTTTTGTTCGGATACCTTTTTGGCTCTTAGTACCACGTGATTTCTTTTAATGTATTTCGATATTATACTCAAAGTTAACCTCCAAACTCTTACTAAGTTTATGAAATTTTCTCTTATTCTTTGGTTATTTAGTTTTAAGTCTTAACTATTTTGTGTTGTATTCAATGTAAGGATGGTATGGTAAAGTAGAATTATATTGAGTACAGTGGTAACACCTGGATATTTTGATATTATCCTTCCTCTTAAATAAAAATTTTCTGTTGTAAATTTTGGGGGTGTTATAAGTTGGTATTAGAGCTTTAGTTTTGATTACCATGTTTTTTTTTCTTCAAAAAATCAATTTTCAAATGATCCCCTATCTGATTTTATCAATTTATTTCATATTTTGAAGAACTCGCTTATTTAAAAACCTATAATGACTTATGAGGGATTGAGGATGGGTAGCCTAGGTCACCTTTGAATGCGCTTATGTGTAATATGTGCTAGTAAGCTAGGAATATTTATCCTAACATATTTTTCATCTTGTAATTAGCCCCACCATGGTACTTAATGGTCCGTTTAATTATCTAGAGGAGACTTTTGAGGCTTTATCGAGTTTGCCAGGCATCCACCGCCTTCACATTACTCATAATAGGGTATTAGAGAGGAATGACTTTGGAGGGTTACTAGACATCACCCATTGATCTACTCTAATGATAATGATATGATCATCCTAGAGGGATGGATTTGGAACATGGACAGGAATTACTAGGTAGCTAATTGTTCACTTGCTTAGAAGGCAAGTACGTCTACCTTATTTCTTCTAGTAGCCTTAAGAAGGATAAGCTTAAGGATTTCATGTTGTTGACCTAAGGGATTATGATAGTGTGGCAGTACCATGCTTGATTCATAGAGTTGGTTATGTTCGCTCTTGGTATAGCAGCTAGAGAGTCGATATTAGTATATTTGTTTGAGTAGAGGCTTCATTTCAACATCTAAAGGGTGATGGATATTGTGGATCCAGGACTTAGCTAAGTTGTATGAGAGGGTGTGTGTTGCTGCTATGATGGTATAGAAGAAGGCTTCTATACTTGGCAAGAGGAAGCTAGAGACATAGGATTCTGGAGGTCATATTTATTTTTAAGGAGGTAAACCTCTAGAGTTCCAATAGAGGAACTAACTGAGTGGTCCTATTAGACATTAGGATTTTTAGAGACATTTTCTCTATCAATAATGTGTAGGAGATCATTTAAGATAAGATTGTGAAAGTAAACCCACTCGTTACTAACGTTGTGGTAGGATAAGCCATCAACTTTTTGAGTGCTAATAGTATATGGATCAATTCCAATCGTAGGGTTGCTAGCTTTTCAAGAGGGACCATTAGCATCGTAACAACAAGCTTATCAATAGACCTACTAGTGTAACACTCCCAAAATTCACTCCTGAAATTTTTTTGAAAGAATAAAGCAGAAGCTAGAAGAGAATTTGGGGAATGCTACCGCCACATCTAACAGAAGATAGATGTCCACCATCTATCTCATGCTAGATGCAAGGCTAAAACCTGTCAAACAAAACTTTAAACATCAATGCCGTAAGGATAAAATCCCACAAGGAGATATCCACAGGCAGATGGCAAGTGAATCAATTCACTAAATAAAATCATCGCTGAATCAATCAGCGGAACCTACGAAATAAATCCGAATTTTAAAAGCTTATCAGAGTACGATAAATTGAAAGTTAAATTACAATACCCTTGAATTTTAAATACAATACTTGAAACTTCCAAAAATAAATACAGTTAAACCAGACAAATCCTGACGGATCAAATTCCGGATTGCCTACTCTCTCAAGTCAAGCCTTCCACCCAAATATAATATTCAAACTGAAACCTGCACAAGAGATCTGCTCCCCACCATTAGTGGATCATCACAGGACCCATTCAATCAAGGTAGCATCAGTACGGGTCCGGTACTGAGTAAATCAAGACCACCCAACTCAGAGAAGGAAGCATGAAACACATAAGATATGAAAGACTATAGCTTACAATTCTCATGCTCAATTATACATGTGTTACACACAATAGAACATAGGGTCACAGATTCATACTTATGAGTACATTACTAGACATGACAACACATGAGATACAAGCGTACAAGAAATCACGATCGCATGCTAAACAACATCAATCCAACAATCCAATAATAATCATTACTACATTCGATTTTATTATTTACGATGAGTTCAGGGACCCCACTATTCTTAAACCGGTGGAACGGTCTGAAGCACCTCTCGGGGACAACACACCCGAGCCACTATTATCATCTGGTGGAACGGATCCTACACCTCTCAGGGCAAAACGCTCCTGAGCCACTATTTTGAACCGGTGGAACGGCTTGAAGCACCTCTCGGGGACAACACACCCGAGCCACTATTATCATCCGGTGGATCGGATCCTACACCTGGTCCTGACTCATGTAATCTTCCACTTTAAATAATTAGTGTCTTATTCATTACTTAATTCATATCATATTCTTGTTCACGATGAGTATAGGGCCCCACTATTCTTAATCCGGTGGAACGGACTGAAGCACCTCTCAGGGACAAGTCACCTGAGCCACTATTATCGTCCGGTGGAACTGACTCTACACCTCTCAGGGCAAAATGCTCCTGAGCCACTATTCTGAACCGGTGGATCGGCTTGAAGCACCTCTCGGGGACAACACACCCGAGCCACTATTATCGTCCGGTGGAACGGACCCTACACCTCGGCCCAACTCACGTGATCTTCCACTTTAAATGATTAGTATCTTATTCAATGATTTTAGCCGACTGTAAACCAGGCCCACATAAATAATTCCATGGCATAAAGATACAACATAGAGTATCATATAATTTTAATCCCTACTCAACCATTCACATACTCAAATACATACCATATTCAACGTTATACTAACATGCATTAGCATTGAAGCTATGAATTCACACATACATTAAATTACAACACAGAACACAACATATACTTGACATGATTAGATAATCGATAGGCATACTTATCACCTTCTACTTTGAACAGACATACATCCAGATTCCATCATAAATAAAGGTAAGTAATGACTTACCTAAATCCGAAGCTAGCTAAGCAAATTGAGAAAGAGGGAGAGCTATCAAAAGCTCAACAATCCACGAGAAAGTTTTTCCTAGATCGCCGATAGAAATCAGAACTAGGTTAGAAACTATCTTATCAATTAATAATTCACATATTCAAATTAAATAAACACAAACGATCTTTCTTGGGAAACGTGTCCAAAACTTAGGACTCAAGAGCATAACTCTATTAAGATTAAGATTAAAATATAAATCAAATGATTTAAAACCGAAGGACAGAAATCGATTTGATAAAAGACACACAGCACAATCAATTTCATAAAACCATCCCGAAGATTAGGGTTTTTAAATCCCTAAACTACGAATCGACCAAATCACTTCGATTACCTCAAATTGATAGTTTTAAAACACAATTAAACTAATTTTAGATAAATCTAGAAAATCAATTTCAACCAAAACAAATCTTCCGATTAATCAGTTCAAGACGATCTGTTATCAAAATTAGGGTTTTAAAGCCCACGACACAAACTCAGGTAATTCAAATCAATTAATTCCAATTAAAGGTATTAGAATACAATTAGGATCATTTCCACTACTTCTATAAATTTAATTTTAGAAAAACAACTATACAAATAACATATTTCATAATCTCACTTGAAATCTAGGGTTTTAGGCCCGAAAATGCAATTCGGTAAAATTCTATAAATTTAATCAAATTGAATGTTTAGAAATGCAATTAAACACATTTTATAACATATCAAATAATCAATTGATCAAAACCAATAAAAGAAATACCCTATTTAGCACAATTAGGGTTTTTGAACCCGAAACGCAAATCCGATCAATTCTTGCTAAAATATATAAATTGACGGTTCGGAAATGTAATTAAATATATTCTAATATAAATTGTATAGTCAATTGAATAAAACGACCCGGTTACACAATCCCATTTAGTTCCGCAAGAGATTTGACCTAAAAATCCAATTCCGATTAATTACATATAATTTTCCCAAATCAACACTTCCGATATGAAATTAAATACATTTCAAACGATATTGTAAAATCAATTGAGCGAAACGACTCAATTACGCGACCCAATTTTATTACACACGAATTTTGACCTAGGAATTAAATTCCGATTGATTCTGCATAAATTTCTCAAATTGACGGTTCCAACATGAAATTAGATACATTTAAAAACATATTGTATAATCAATTTATCCAAAATCGCCAAATTGGACGGATCCGAAAAATTCGGGTATAACCCGGCCTAAAATTCAAAATTCCAAATTCCGAACACAAACCATACAATTAACATATCCAAATCAATCTTACAGCACATATATACATAATCAAACAATTAATTTATCTTATCACAAGCAAAATCACATTCAATTAACCAAATCCATATTAGGGTTTTTCAGAAATTTATACCAACGAAAATCAACAAAATCGGAGCAAAGGAAGGCCGGAGAAGCTTCGTCGGAGGCTGGAGGTGGCTCGCCGGTGGTCAGCGAGGCTCGCCGGTGACCGGGCGATGGCGGCGTAGCCTTCTGCTACTCCCGCGCTGCTGCTGCTTCTCTCGCGCTGCTGCTGGTGGTTGTTGCTACTACTGCGGTCGAGCAGGCTGCTGCTGCGTCGCCCGTGGTGGCTGCCGAGGTTGGCTAGAGCGGGGAGGAGAGGCGGCGAAGGAGGCTGGGGTTTCTGGCGCAGAGCAGAGCACAGGGTCGGGAGCAGGGAGACGGGAAAAAGGAAAGAGAAGAGAAAAGGAAAAGGATGAGGGGGGCACCGGTCGGGTAGGGCTCTTCTCTTTTTTTTTTCTTTTTTTTTTTACAAATACATATATAAGATAAAATACTAAAAGTTTAAAAATTATTATTGGAATATTTTATCTAAAATTCATTTAACGAAAATTTATTTCATAAGGTTCCGAAAGCTTAAAATTAATAAAAAGGCTATATAAAGAATTCCGAAAACATTTTCGGAAGAATTTACCAACGAACGTAAAAATTTATATTATTTATGGAAATACATTATAAGACCTCGAAATAATATTTAAAAGCATAAAAGTAAATATTTAAATTAAATTCTAATAAACCGAGACTAATTTAAATAATTTCTGAAATCGGTTTTCCGCAAACTAAAGAGCGTAAAACGGAAAAAAAATTAATTCCGGAAAGAAATTCACAAATAAACTCCGAAAATCTTTTTAATTTAAAACTTCCCAAAAATATTAACAATTTTCGGAAACAAATAAATTTAAAGTCAGAAATATTTTCTACGGATAAAATTATTAAAATAAATTTAACTATTTAAACGGAAATTTTATAATTTAAATAATATATTTCGTTAACGAAATATAACTCCAAAATAAAGTCGTAATCACACGACGAAGTTATAATCGAAAACAAATCTAAAATATTAAAAATCAAAACACGGGAAAGAATGGAAATACATATTTTTAACCGAAAATCGAAATCATAAGAATATAATAAAATCATGGTCGTGAACGAATTTGTCCAGAATGGTTCGCAACGGCAACGATTAATTAAATTCAAATATGAATTCGAAATCGTCGATAAATCCATAAAACGAATCGAAATTAAAATAATTAAATATTTACATCAAATTATGCTAATAAAATCATCAAGCTTAATAAAATTAGATTTTAAAAATGCGGGGTATTACAACTAGCCACACCCACAACAACAACATTAGTAGAGGGCACCTAACTTAGCTTGTGTACAACTTAGGGAGGCTAAGGGGAGACCTTTAATTAGGGCTATAAATGAGTTAAGCCAATTCAGTATTCATCTCGGCTTGACTCGTTAAGAGCTCAGTTTGACTTGTTCATTTAGTTAAATGAGCCAAGCTCGAGCTCAAAAAATTGAGGCTCGATTCATTTTTTGGCTTTGGCTTGTGAGCTCGGCTTGGCTCATTAAAAGCTCGGCTTAGCTCGTTTGTTTAGTGAAACAAGTTGAGTCTGAGCTTAGGGGTATTTGGCTTGGATTGGCTTGTTTACATCCCTAAATGTAATACCCCATATTTTTGTAAATTGTTGAAAAAAATTATGCTAAATTTTGGGCCTTTGGTTTTGATTTAATGTTATGATTTGGTTTGGGGTAAAGTTTGATTTGAAATAATGTTGAAAAATGTAGTTTACCGAGTTTTGTAGGCAAACCAATTGACCGGTTCTGTGAACTGATCAACTAGTTTGTCGCTTTAGCAAATTGGATTTTCTTAAATAAATCCATTGACTGGTTGGAGGAAACCGATCATCTGGTTGTTGAACAGTTGGCTGGTAAGCTCAAACCCATTTACTGGTTTATCAAGCTAGTCATATTCTTTGAGCTTGGTTTTTAAAAAAATCCCTTACATTGAAATAGAACCTTACCAACCCATGCCAATTTGTCCCTAAGAGATTCCTAATCATTTTCATGATGTATTTAGCCTAAAATATTGCTTCAAATTGATCTAGAGGTTGATTGGGACAATTGAGGGGGAGAGATGACCTTATCATTGTCTTCTTCCTTTTCTCTCCTCTATATAATCATGAGATCAATGCTTCAGTCTCAGGCATGACTCCCAATAGCTGAAAGATTCCTTTCACATTGACGTTCTATTACTTCACTCGTGTATTTTAATTCTGGCCTAATTCTTTTGCATTCTTCCAAAATTCCATTTGAGATCTAGAGAATAGGTTAGCAAATTTTAGACAAAATTTGTCCATTTAACTCAAATTCAAATGGTCGATTGTAGGGTTTTGAGTTGAGTCCTGAAACCTCTATGTTTCTTTTGATTGGGTGGCTATAAATAACCCCCATCATCCTTTTTATGCACCTTTTCTTTCAGCCCCCAAATTCTCAGAGTCTGATTTTCACCTTCTTCTTTCTAAACTTTGATCCTTTCCAATCAATTTTCATACACTCTTTTGATCTTGTCTCTAACACTCTCTTATTTCAATTGTTAATAAAGAAAGAGTTAGATTAAAAAAAAAAGGTTGAGTGGTCTAGCTGAACATTTCCCTGTTCTACCTCAATTTGGTATGTTCTTCTTTCCTTCTGTTTTAATTTTGAAAATTTAATAAGGTTTTGGTATAATATCTAAGTTTAAGATTGTGGTTTTAAGGTTTTAAAAGTTGAGAATGCCCATAATTAGATTTTTTGTGTTTAAAGGGGATTGTGCTTGCATGAAGTAAGTAATTCTTGCTTTTAAAATGTTTAGTAACTATTCCTACATGTTATGTGTTATCTTAAGTTGATTTTTTCATGTTACCATGAATGAATATAGCCTACATAGATGGTTTGGGTGGTTAGATGGCATGATCTAATTAAAAAGCATAAAATTTGGTAACAATAGGATATAATGAATCCATGTTTTGAAATGCAAGTTAATTTGGTTGGAAATATGTTAGACTATGTTGATATATGATTTAATGTGATTAAGGATTATTTATGTGTAAGAATCTGCATGAAATTTAATGTTTTGGTGTTGTGTTAGAGCAAGTCGATTGACTGATTAGGTTAAACTGATTAACTGGATCCTAGAACAGTCAATTGGTTGACCCAACCCATTAATTGGTAAACTTGCAGAGACCTTGGTCTTCCTCTCTACTTAAACCCATCGACTATTTGGGAAGAATTGATCTACTGGTCTATGAATAGTCAACTAGTTCGCTCAAATTGATCGACCGGTTTGAGGAAAACATTGTCTAGTTGAGTTAAACCGATCGACTGGTTCGGCTGGTTTGCGTGATTTGTTTCCTTTTAGTTTGGTTATTCCTTGAGGCTATGTTTGGAATTATATTATGATTATTAATGGAATAAAATAAATATTTTTTTATCATGGATTATTGGCCTAATGAAAGAAATAAAATGGATCATAATCTGTGATGTACTTTATGAGTAATGTAAATGCTAAATGGGTATTTTGCTTATGATAAGTGGTGATATTGAGAAAAGAGTAATGAAACTTAGCATGGGCTTGAACAAAATGATAAGATGGTTATGAGTAATATAGTACAAGGAAGAATGGGAGCCCACATGGTTAGGACGAATGGGAATAAAAGGATTGATATGGAATAAACATGGAAATTACCTTGCTTGTTTTTTTATGGGCCTTGTATGATCACTCATCCTTATGAATAAAATACTAATCTCGCAAAGCAAAAGACAATTGAGTTGAGTATGGGTCTAGGTTGCCTAATCCTTAATTAGCTACTAGGGGCTAGTTTGCCACTAGGCGTTTTGGTGCCTTTAGGTGAGATCCTGAGAGGTCTCGATGCCTTACCTACTCTTAACACTGATCGTATACTAGGGGGTATCAATACTAAAGGATCTGGTTACCTAGGTAGTTGGCTTTAGCCTTGACTTATATCCACTTGGTGATTGACTTCTACCTGGGCTTTATGTCCCTTATTTGGATAGACTTCCATGGTATATGAGACCATGGGGTGGTGCACAATCCATCACTCAATGATAATAAAATATGGGTGATAAATAATTAGTTGATCAAATATGAATGGTGACCAAGAGAATGGCTAATAATTAGATAAGGTGGAAGTAATGGCATGAACGATTGAAAAGGAATAAAAGTTGATTTATATATTTGGCTAATTGTTGAAATGACTAATTGGTTATGGAATGGACTACTGATTGGACGATTGATCTACCTCATATATAAATAAGTAATTGGTATAACCTGAAGGGTTAAGTAATTGGAAATAAACCCTTGAGGTTGCTTAGATTCTCTTTTCTATTACATGTGTAAGTGCTTATGTGATGAGGATGTGAAACCAATCATGCTATATTTTTCTTTGTTGGAGTTATGCATGATAACTTGTCCTTATGTAATCCTACCTCTATATATATGGAATTATCATGATGCATGTTATATTTTATATCCATGTACGATAGATTGACATACTTGTGTTTATATTGAGGAAACAACTTAGCTTAGTCGGTACATAGTGTACTGATGTGCGATTTTACTTAGTCACCCTCTTATTTGCACGAGAAGAGGGCTATGTGTAGGTCTTTATGGATGGCCAGTAGAGGGCCTATCTCAATTGGGTCGGGGTATGAGAGCAAGGACATCCGGAGGTTTTTGGTGGGATCCATGGTGGAACAAGCTTTTAATTTGGATGTCACACCCTAACTCATTTTATTGTAGCCCCGTACTTTATTGGTATGTGTTTTGTAATGTTTTGGTTGGGAATTGTTAAGGCCCTCTGATGTGAAAACTCTTTTAAGTTATTTATGTAAGCTTTATTTGCGCACTTTATTGTTTTAATGTTTTGGTTGGTCTAAGCCTTTTATCTGATGTGGGGTAGGCAGCAAACGTCTCTCTCATGTCAGGTACAACAGTAACATCTCATTTTTTCTAGGTATGTTTTTAGCTTCCGCAATGTTTTACAAGAAATTTTTTAGTAGTAAAAAATGGGGTTGTTATAAGACCATAGGGCCTCACTTGTTTCCTTAGGGAGGAGGACATGCCTAGGGTTTTGGAGGGTATCATGGTGGATATTAGGGAAGATAGTCAGGTGGGCACCTAAAGGTCATTAGCTAGGCATAGGTTAATTGATAGTTCATTATCCTTTCATTATTAATGCATGCGTTATATGATTTGAGTGCATCCTTGTTGTTCATATTTACTACTTTTGTTGCTAGAGTTTCTTTGTCTCAATTTGCTAATGTCTTTTATATTTATGGTTTCGTCTTCTAGGGATAGACTGGATTATACTAGACTCTACTAAAACGTGACCTTAGACATAAGGGGTAGACTTTCTATTGGACTTGGTTGAGATGGACCTATGGAACTTTGATGTGATCATTGGTATTAACATGTTAGGGAGGTATTAGGTTGTGATAGAATATGCTTAGGAGTGAGTTGCATTGCGAATATCTTAGGATGCTAGACTCTCCTACATGAGATGCAAGCTTAGGCCTACGATGAAGGTGGTATTAACCCATACATTGTATTCATTGGTATAGAGAGGTTACCTTATATACTTATGCAAACATTAGAAGCTAAATACTGATATGTCATTGTTGGAGGATATTTTGATTGCTCAAAACTTTTATGATGTGTTTCTGAAGGCAATACCGGGTATGCCACTGGTATGTGAGCTAAAATTCACCACTGAGCTAGTATTAGAGGTCGAGCCAATTTCAAAGGCACCCTACCGAATGATATTAGTGAAGTTGTAAAATTTGAAGTCACAACTAGAGGAGTTACTGGCTCATGGGTACATTAGCCCGAGTGCATATTCATAGAGAGCACTAGTTCTCTTTGTGAATAAGAAGAATGGGAGTTCGTGCTTGTACATAGATTATCGAGGTCTAAACCAGTTGTCAATGAAGAACTATTATCCACTTTGTAGGATCCATGACTTGTTTGATAAGCTTTTGGGTGCTTCAATATTCTCAAAGATCAATTTGAGATTGGATTATCATTAGTTATGCATCGCCAAGGTAAACATCATGAAAATGACCTTTAGGACATGGTATGGGCACTATGAGTTCACAATGATACCTTTCTAGCTCACTAATATGCCAACCTTTATAGACTTGATGACAAGGATATTCCGACCATTCCTTGATAATTTTGTGGCGGTCTTCATATACAATATTTTAGTATGCTCTCGAAGTAGAGAGGAGCATGAACAACACATTTACATTATATTATCACACCTTAAAAAGAACAAGTTGTATGGAAAACTCTCTAAGTGCAAGTTTTGGCTTTGGGATGTCACATTTTTGGGTTATATGGTTTCAACACAAGGATTTGTCATAAATTCGGTGAAGATTTTGGCAGTCATTGAGTGTAAGACTCCCACTAGAGTTCCCATGGTTTGTAGCTTCTTCGGTTTGGCCAGGAACTACAGGTGTTTTGTTCAAGAATTGTCAAAGGTAGCTCATCCCTTAATGCACCTTCTGAATAAGACTACCAACTTTCAATGGGATGATGCAGGTGAGGGTGTATTTCAAGAGTTAAAGTGGCATATAACTATAGCTTTGATTTTGACTCTACCATTAGAAACATATGGGTTTGAGGTATAAAATGATGCATCAAAGTGTAGATTGGGTTGCTTAGTGATGGAACATGGAATGGTAATGGATTAAACTTCTCGTTAGTTAAAGGAACATGAGCAGATTTACCCAACACGTGATTTAGAGTTGGTTGTAGTTGTCTTTGCACTAAATATTTGGAGGCACTATTTATACATAACGCAATCTAGATTCTTCACTGACCATAAGAGTCTTAAGTATATATTCCATCAAAAGGAATTGAATATGAGGTAGAGGAGATGGATAGAGTTGGTGAAAGACTATGATATCAAGTTAACCTACCACAAGGGTAAGGCTAATGTCATTGTAGATGCCTTGAGTAGAAAGACATCACATTCCTTAGATTCTTGTGCGGTGGCTAATCTTTTGCTTTAGGAGTTTGGTGAAATGGGGATAGAGTTGATCCAACTAGATGATTTAGAGGTTTGGATGATTGATTTGACGATTACACCAACCGTGTTTGATGAGATGCGAGCGGGATAGCGTAGAGATGTTAAGCTTAAGAAGATTTAGCAGAAGGTACAAGATAATTGAGTGGAGGATTTTTGGATTCATAAGGATGGTACATTCACTAGAGGGGTTGTTGGTTTGTACCATAGAGTTTTACTAATTAGAAGTATCAAATTTTAGATGAGGGTCATTATACTTCATATTTTTCCCACTTAAGAGAGGATAAGTTGTACAAGGGCATCAAATAGATCTACTAGTTGCCTTATATGAATTGAGAGGGTGTAGAGTTCAAGTCAGGGTGTATGCCATGTCAGACAGTCAATATTGAGCACCTTATACATGTAGGGTTGGTCTAGCCATTAGATGTTTGAAGGTGGAAGTGGGACATCTTGTCTATGGATTTTATGAGCATACTACTAATAAGTTGTAGTGGGTGGAATATGATTTGGGTTGTCGTCAAGTGGTTAACTTAATTCATAGGTTTTTTTTGTGCCGATGAAGTGAAATTGGAGTTTGGATCAATTAACCAATGCTTACATGAAATTTCTGGTGAGCAGGTATGGTATACCTACCAACATAGTCTCTGATAGGGATTCGATATTCCTTTTACACTTTTGGGAGAAGTTATAAAAGTCTATGGGCAAAAAGTTGAGGATTAGTACTATATTTTACCCATATATAGATGTTCAAATACTCAAGGATGATTCAAACACTCAAGAACATTCAAACATTCAAAAACATGCTATGGGTTTGCATTTAATATTTCCGAGGCAGTTTGGAGGATTGCCTACATTTGGTAGAGTTCTTGTACAACAAAAATTATCATGTTAGAATAGGGATGTCACCATTTGAGGCATTGTATGTATGCAAGTGTTAGACACTCTTATATTGGAGTGACATTAGTGATGCTATTGTACTTTGATTGGAGATGACTAAGGTGATGTCTCATCAATCTTGGTTGATTTAGGAGGGTAGCCTAGAGTTGATAGAAGAGCTATGTCGATTAAAGGCATTGTTGTTTGGTAAGAAGGGTAAGTTGAGCCCTAGATATATTGGTCCTTATGAGATTCTTGAGAGGCTCAGCGAGTTTGCTTACCTCTTTCCACTTCCATCAGAGTTATCCATAGCTCACAACACCTTCCACATCTCATAGTTGAAGAAATATGTTGCAGATCCTTCCCACATGATCATACCCAATGAGAGTGAGCTTAATGATTCATCATCTTATGAGGAGGTACCATTACATATTTTCACTACCAAGGTACGATGAACCCAAATGATCTCAATTCCACTTTTGAAGATTCTATGGAGCCATAATGAAGTATAGGAGGCAACCTAAGAGAATGAGAAGGACATATGGGAGACACATCCTGAGCTTTTTAGCATAGGTGTGATATGTTTTGGGGTTCTATCTATTTTAATTTGTAATACCCGGTAGTGCTACGTCAACTTCCTATAGAGTTAACTGTCAAGGTTTCCTTCCCTTATATCCTTTTTCTCTTCTTCCCTAAACTTGAATTGTTGACTTGAGGATGGAGCCTCTTCTATTAGGGTAGTGATGTAATGCCACAAATTTTAGTTAATCTTAATTCCAACTAATTAATATCATCACCTAATTCTAATCTCTAAAAATTGATATTTTTACCTTACCCTGATTATTTACTCCTAAAATCTAAACCCAATCTTAATCTTTCTTCTAGGTTATTAATATTTTAACCTAACCCTAAACTTGGATGATTTCTATTTTAATCGTACTCAAATTCTCCAATCTAAATTTTTAGCTTAATTCTAATCCTAAACTTGAAACCTATTTTACTTTTTCTACTTCTCCTTCTTGACTTCCTTCTTCTTCTTCTTCCTTATTTCTATGCTTGATTCTCTCTTCTTCCAACCAAATCTCTTTTTCCATTCTTACACTCTAATGCTCTATTTGGTTCATGGAAAGTTTTAAAGAAAAGAAAGAAAATGATGAGGAAAATAATTTTTTGTGTTTGGTTTACATGAGATAATGAAATAGAAAAATAAGATGGTATAAAATTGTTAAAGATTAACTATATAATTTTCTTTGAAAAACGTTTTAAGGAAAGTATTTTGATTTTAATTTTCTTTCCCTTAAACTTTCTTAGAACCAAATTGTGCCTAAACCTACCTAACCTACCTTCATCATCACCACCATCTCCTCCCTTAGCCTATGGGATGTATCTTTAATTTTTTTTCTTCTCAAAATCGACCCCTAAAAATGCGTGTACGCCTCCCTTCTTTGCCGATTCTCAACATTTGAACAACCTCTCAATGTATATACCCTCCACACTCTCTCCACACTTCATTTAATTTCCTCACCTAACTCACTCCCTCTCTCCATTTTTGTTGAGCAACATAACCCTCGAACACCCTTCTCTTTCCTTCTTGCCATGCTTGTCAACACCATACATCATACACCACTAGCCATCATTGACCACCAAGCATCGATATTTTCCTAGTAATCAACCACCACAATCGCCCCATCAACCTATCTTCATCTACATCATAAACCTACGCCAAACACCCCACCATGTCACACTAGACAACCTCCAAAAGCCTAGCCTTTGCACCACTCTAATCCACCAGAGTCACCTTCCCCCATTGCACCCCCATTAACAATGGCTAGAAGTGCCATTTCCACCCTGTTACCAATAGTATCAAGTGTTTTTGCTCTTTCCTTAGCTACAACAACAAGTGAAATTCCCCTCTTGTCAAGTTTTACCATAGCTTCTTCAACACTCGCGCATTTCAATTTTGCTCCATTTTCACCCTCTTTTACCTTATCCTTTCTTTACTTGTATTATTAAGTTCTAATTGTGTTAGGTGATTTTTTGGAGGTCTGAAAGGAGGTAGGTTAGGCTTATGTGTTCTTAGAGACCGATGTTCTTTTCGGTAATAATACCAGTCGTAGTTAGGTATTTTTTATAAATGTTATGTATGATGGTGTGTGTTTTATCATTTTGTTATGATTATGTCATATTGTTAATATTATAATGTGAATATGTGGTATCATATGATGGGATGCAAGTAAGATGAGTAATCATGTACTTATATGATAATGTTACGATAAGTCTTATCTTGAAAACCCTAAGTAAGATAGTATGATCTATGGTATTATAATGTGGATTTGATAAAGTATGGTAAGTGAAAAATGATCAAAGTTAAGATGTACGGTGGTGTAATAAATTGAGGATTGGAAATAATGGCATACATGGTTTTTGTGAAATAGGGGCATTTTGCTATCCTTAAGGGTATTTTGGTTAATATAGGTTTAATATGAAAAATTTGGTGTTTTAATTTTTTAACAGTTTAAAATATGCTAATAATATCATTTGACATGCTTTGAGTAATAATGAATGGACTAAGTTTAAATAAAATGAGAAAATGGCTTAAATTGATATTAGTAACCCGAGAGGCGGTGTTATTATATTATGTGTAAGACATTGGAGTTAAACCATGAATTTCATATATGTTGTTTATATTTTCATTTTTAGAATGTATATCAAATTCAGTGACTATATGAGCCTTATGGCAAAAATTATACCTATTTTATAATATTAGGGTTTTGTAGGGGTTATGAATAGTAACTCTAGGTAAAAGGCTACCATCACATGTGTAAGGAATTTATTTAGACTTTGATTTTTGAATATGTTGATAATTAAAATATTTTAGGAATATGTGAAAACATTGGTGGGTATATGAGCATTATGGGAGGATTTATGCTTATAAGATAAAATTAGGGTTTCTTAGGTAAAATTTGGCATTTTTTCTTGGGAAATATTCCGATCTTCATGCGATTGTGTTTGATGTGTTTTGGGTAATTATGTTAAGTTAGATTATGTGTCTTTCATATGTATTTCTACATGATGATCTTGAGATAAATAATTACAAATAATATATTAATCCTTTGGAGTGAAAGATCATATCCACTGGACATGAGTTGTAGCTAGGAGTTGTATACCCTAGAGGTGTATAGTATTGATACCATTCCACTAGATGAGAATAGTGGATAGGAGCTTTATCCCTTCGGGTTATAAATTATTGATGCCATTCCACTGGTTGAGAATAGTGGGGGTCCTTGAACTCATTTTGAAATAAATTATTAGAATGAATATAATAATTGATAAGATACTAATAACCTAAAGTTAAAGACCATATGAGTCAAGATCAATTTTACCTGCCCATTCCACCGGTGATAATAGTGGCTTGGAGCCTTGTACCCTAGAGTTATTTATTATTGATATCGCCCACTAGTTGAGAATGACAGGGTTCCTAAACTGAATGTAATTAAGATGATGGACCTTGATTATGCCATTTTAATTATGAGAATTAAAGTAAATAAATAAGTTGGTGCCACCTGATGATAATTTATATGAATTTTTATCCGTTGTTATGATATTATGACTTGCATGATCCTACTATGATTGTATTGTTACCTTACATAATGCATAACGTACTGATCATTATTCTTATAGGTATTGTTCATTCCCATGAATAAATGTCCTAAATTTTTTTGTGCTGGTCAATGAGGACCCTTTAGATGACTTTACTGCTTATGATACTTTACTTGTGGAGGAGTGATTCTTATTATCAGGTTGGATGTAAAGTCATGTTATCGCGTTATTTACTTTTGTTCATATACCTTTTTAGCTCTTAGTTCCATGGGATCCTTTTAGGTGTATTATGATATCGTACTTGGAGTTAACCTCCAAACTCTTATCTAATTTTATGACTTGATAAGCACCAAAAACATATGTAACCCACATACCAATGTGACCATAGACTATATTGAGTCTGAGTTAGCACTAGAGGCACCTAGAAAAAATGTGGATGATGATTTAGATGGTAGGGTTATCATAAAGGCTGATGGTAGATTGTATTAGTCCTCACTCTCGGTATCCTAGAAATATGTGTTCTATATAACATCATAATCAATTGGAGTAGCTACTAAGTGACTCTTTTTTATAATGGGATATGATAGGATGGAATAATTAGTAGGTACCTACAATAGTAGTGTCCTCATCAATCTCAACATCAATAACCCTAGTGCCTCTATCTATATCCATGTTTGCCTATGGTAGATTTGTAATACCCCATATTTTTGTAAAGTATTGAATGAGAAATTATGCTAATTTTTTATGTTTGATTTTGATTTGAAACTATGATTGGGATTGAGGTAAATATGGATATTAAATGAGGTTAGAAAACTAAATGGAATAAGTTTTTAAGGCGAATTGATTGACTAGTTCCATAAACCGATTGATTGGTTCATCATTTTGCAAAAAAAATTTTCCTTTACCAAACCGATTAACTGGTTAGATAATTGATCAATAGGTTTATAGAATAATCAATTGGTAGGCCAAACTAATCAATTTGTTTGTTGAGTTAGGTATATTTTTGAAACTCAAAATTTTGGAGAAATTTCTTATACTAAAATGGAAACTCGTTAATGCATGCAGAATTGCTCCTAAAATATTCTTAGCTTTTTTCATGATGCATTTGTCCCAAAAATACAACCTCATATTGATATGATGAGTCGATTGGGACAAGTGAGAGGGGAGATGACCTCACCTTTATCTTCTTCCACCTCTCTCCTTTGCACATTTTGGTATCATTTCTTCGATCTTAAACTCGATTCTACTCAGCTGGGAGATTCCGACCATGTTGACCTTTCATTTCCCCTCTCAGGTATTGCATTCTTAGGCCAATTAAATTACACTCATCCAGAGTCACCATTTGAGCTCTTGAGGATAGGTTAGCATATCTTAGACAAAAATTTCCCATTTAACTCAAATTCGAACCATAAGAGTTTAGGTTTTTGATTTATTCTTGACCACCCTTGTGGCTTGTATCAATTTTTTAGTTATAAAGAGCCCTAATCACCCCATTTATTCACCTTCTTTTTTCAACCACCGAAATACTTAACCCTCCATCATTCACCTTCTCCCTCTACATTTTGGGCCTTGTAGTTGAATCTCTTTTACTCTTATGATGCTTTCTTTAGGTCCCTCTTGTTTTAATAGTTAAGAAATAAAGAGTTAGATTTAGAAAAAGGTAGAATGATTCAACTGAAATTACCCTATGTTTTTCCTTTGGGTAGGGTATGTTAATTATTTCCTCCCCATTTCAAGTTTGGATTTGTAAAAGTTATTCATGAATTTCTGAGTTAAAGTTTTTCGTTTTCAAGGTTTTGAAAGTTGAAGGTTTCATAGGTTGAGTGCTCTTGTTTGAAATTTTTTTACCTACATCAAGTAAGTTATTCTTACTTCTAAAATGGGCAATGACCAAACTTGCATTTTATGGAACCCTTTAAGTTTGATATTACATTCTGGCATGAATATATATCTTTATAGAATTGTATTGGAGGGTTATATCGTGCATTTTCACCCAAAATGCATGAATGTTGAGGAAGGACAAGGTTGTGATGATTATTGGTGAAATGTGTAACTAAGGTAAGCTAAAAATGTGTTATATGGTATTAAAACATGTTTCCATATGGTATTAAAACATGTTTCCATATGGTATAACAATGAATAATAACATTATCTACATGAAAATGATTGTTTAGTGCTATTGGAGGGCAAACCAATTAACTAGTTAGGTCAAATTGATCGACTAGTTCCTAGAACAATCGACTAGTTAACCCAACCCATTTATTGGTAGGCATGTTGAGACCTTGGTCTTATTCTATACTTAAATCATCGACTGGTTGGGTAGAACTGATCTACAAGTTTACGAACATTTGACTAGTTTACCTAAACCCATAAACCGATATGAGGAAAACCATGGTATGGTTGAGCCAAATAGATCAATTAGTCAGCCCAAACTAATCAACTAGTTAGTGCAACTGTTCGACTGGTTGGGACAGATCAATCAACTATTTTGGCTATTTTGTGTAATTTTGTTCGTCTTGGTTTGGATATGCTTTGAGACTATGTATGAGACTGCTGTACAACTATTTAATGGATAAAAATTACATATATTACCATGGATCAATGACCTAATGAAGGGATTAAATAGACCATGATTCATGACATACTTAATGGGTGTTATAAAGGTTTAATGGGTCTACCACATATAAAATCTGATGGTTCTTGAGAAATGGGGTGGTCATGAGAAATAAGGAATGTGAATGAATGGAATAATGTAATGGGCACGATTAAGATTGGAGAAGCATAAATGGAAACCCCATACATAGTTGGTGGGATGGAAATGATTAATATGGAAGAGATATGTGAATGACTTTCTTACTCTTTGTATGGGCCTTGTATGATCACATAACCTCATGAACAATACACTAATCATGTAAAGTAAAAGATAATCGAGCCGTGTATGGATCTAGGTTACTCGATCCTTAATTAGCTACCACGGGTTAGTTTGCCTTTGGGCATTTATTGGCGTCTTCACGTGGTATACTTGTAGATCACAGTGCCTTACCTACTCTAGACACTGGTGATGTATTAGGGGGTATTGATACTAAAGGATTTGGTTAACTAGGTGGTTGGATTTGGATTAGACTTATGTCCATTGCGGCTGGCTTTGACTTGAACTTATGTCCATTATGGTTATTAGCTTCGGCTTAGACTTTATGTCCGTTGGTTTGGATTAGCTTCTATGGTATGTGAGATAATGGGGTGATGCGCAATCCATTACTCAATGAAGAATAATTGGATAAGTATTAGAATGAATGGTTGGATGGTAATAATGGTGCAATTTGGAATGAATACTTGTATTATGATTTGAATGAATACTTGCTTAATAATTCAAATGATTGTCTGGATGATTATAAGTATATGGATAAGGAAGTGGTATAACCTAACCGATTGAGAAAGTTGGAAAATAAACCCTAGTTTCCATCTGGATAATCTACTTAGTATGTGTGTGTGATTACATATGATATTGTACTATGAAAATGAGAATGATACCTTCTGAGTTGCTTTGGTTATGCATGATAGTGAATCCTAATGCATTTTTTAATTATGATAGAGTAGATACACCTACTTATATGGTGTTGGTATAATGTATGCTAAGTATGATATCTATGTCATGATTGAACTTGGTATGCTTGTTACTCCCATTGAGGAGGTAACTCGGCTTACTCACTAGCGTACTGATGTTCCCGTTTGCTCGGTCACCTGCTCATTCCCACGAGTAGAGGATCATGTACAGGTTTTTGGGGATGACTGGTAGTGGGCCTATTTTAGCTTGGGTTTGGGGCTTGAGAGGGTGGACATCTAAAGGTTTTATGCATCTTATGATGAACCATGGTTTTGGTGTCATTCCCTAACTTGTTTTCTACTATTATAGGCCTGTATTCTTAGCTTATCATTCTCCTTGTATTTAACTATGTCAGGGATTGTCAAGGTCCTATGTTGTAAAAGATCTTTTAAATATTTACGTAACTTGATCTTGCACACTGCTTTAAATTGATTGGTTTGGTTTTAGACTTGTATCTAATATGGGATGGGCGGCTGACGTCTATCATATGTTAGGTCTGGCAGTTGTACCCCATTTTTCCTATGTGTGTTTAGTAGTTTTCGCTTCTGTACTATTTTAAAATGAATTTTTTTTGTAGTGAAAAATGGGGGTGTTACAGGTTGGTATCAAAGATTTTTCTTAACAATGCATTGCTTTTGAGAATATTTAAGTTGATACCACATGTTGGTATTAGAGAGTTTTTCTTAAAATTATGTCATTTCAAGGATTTTTTTAAGATGATACCACAAGATGGTACTAGCCTTGATTTGAAATCTTTTTCCCTTTGACTTTTCTGGCAAGTTTAAATATTTCTAAACTTAGAATGTCCGTGAGTGAGAGTAGGTTGGGGATGTGCTATAGACAATCTTCTTGATAACTTTTTTGATAACTAAAATTCCTAAAGTCTTGGTACTTGGTAAATTGATTCTCTCCTAATTACTGCTAGTCTTTAGGAATCGATGGCTGCTAACCACCATTACGAGTGTATCGAGGCATTCATGGAGATTATCAGAGCCTACATGGATGGCCAAATCCGAGCACCACAACCACCACCGGTGCCTAAAATTGCACTAGTTCTGGAGGATTGGCCTAGGAGGGTTAGGCAACTTCACCCACTGATCTTCAAGGGCCAGAAGAACCCTGGCATCATGGAGAGATGGGTTAGGGATATGGAGAAAACGTTCACTGCGTGTGGTTACCCTATGGACAAGAGGGTTGACGTGGGGGTGTACTATTTGAGAGGAAGGTCATACGCTTGGTGGAGGAGTGTCCAATGTAGGGGTGGAGAACTTACAGGATGGGGATCATTCCTTGAGGTGCTTTTTACCCAATTCTACTTGATACACCTCCAAATGAAGAAGTATGATAAGTTCTTGGCCCTTTAGCAATGAGGTATATCCATTGAGGAGTATTACACATGATTCATGGACTTAGTCCAATTTGCTTCAAAAGTTGAGGCCAACATTGTGATGCAAGTCCACTATTTCAAGATTGTCTTGGGAATAAGATATCAAAATATCTTAGTGGGATTGACTCCACCAAACATGGTGGGAATGTACGAGTAATCTTTGGAGGCTTTCCGAGTGATCCAATCCTGAAGTGCTCAATCAGGGAGCAAAAGGAAGTTTGAGGGCCATCAGCATCCCAGCAAAATAAATAAGGCTTTTTCAAGATGAAGCATACCACCTAGATATTTCAGGAGTATGGGGTTAGTACCATGAGTTGGAGATTTGTCTGGGGGGCGTTCCAAGAAGAGGCACTACCAGTACAAGCGATGCGAAATAGATCACCCGGGGGTAGACTATAGAGACAAAAAAGTGACGTGCCATAGGTGTGTCTTGGAGGGGCACAAAGCTTATAAGTGCTAAGTTGGAGGTGGCAGTATTCAGAGGAGCTAGTCTAGAGCTTAGAGTACTGGATCTATTCAACAGTGAAAACTATAGAGGGCGGTGTAAGGAGCTTTTTGGTGGCCGGAGTGGGCGGTGAAGACGATCGACAGTAGAGGAACAAACGACTGAACATACGGTGGTCGTTGGGTTGGTTTTCTGGGCT